>OMNW01017008.1:78634-107936 GCA_900303245.1 Selene dorsalis
CAGCTTTCAAAGACACCTCATGTCTGTTTTCAGAGTCTGTCTTCTCCCCCAGAAAACATTTCCTTATCTTTCATCTGTCAAGTCACATTTCTCCGTCTCGCTGTATGTCAGCAAGACCAAGCTGCAGCATGCTCAGTCCTCAGCATTTACAAAAAAATTTAAAAAAACAGGGTCCATAAGAAACAAATCAGCCATTTCCAAACTGCGTGCCACTGTTCAGACAGATTAAACCTCTGATAATTACAACAATACGAAAGGGGAAGAGAGCAGTTACCCACTTTGGATACAAGAGCTCCTCCATTTAGTGTGTTTTGACTCCGTTTGATCCTCTGCTACAATAAAGGAAGGGTTGATGATCATCGCATCTTCTGCACATTGAGAAAAAGAAACACTCCTGAAGAATAGTGCACTCACGGACTAGAAGATTGGTATTTTTATGTGCATGCGAGCGTGTGAAAAGTTGGCGCGCTGCCACTGATTCCCCACTCTGCAGCACATACCGATACACTTTCATGAGTGCAGCAAATTTAAAAGCGAGAGTCACACTCAAGAAGGTTTCTAAGTATTGGAGAGTCATTCAGCAGTAGCAGTAAAACAGAGCTCTGAGGATGATGTCAGAAGCTAGGCTGGGATCACCTGCCACCTGGAGAAAAACCCTCTAGATTTTAGCACTGATAAGACGGTGCAGAGTGCAGACGATTTCAAAAGACGTCCCTTATTTGTTGTTTTAAAATATCTATGGAGAATCTAAGTTTGACAGGCTTATGAGGGTGTGAAGCGTGTTTTGTACACGCTCTTTGAGTTTGATCCAGCTCTTGCAAACCAGTGACAAACGTACACTAAAGCAGACCGTTTCATGATTCAGAGTCCTACTCTGTGGTGTGCAAAGCTCTGCGTGTGCACGTCCTGCAGGTGCAACATCACAGGATAAAAATCTGCCCTCTGTGCCTGTAAATCCGCTAAAATGGAAGTCACCTGACAGGGATATTATGATTAATAAAACTGCTGGTGAAAGGAACTCTCTGGAAATAAAGTTGCCTTTTCATCCGTGGGCAGTTACACTGAATTATCATCTCACAACACATCTTCCCCTGATCTGCAGGCCACTTTGTTTTCATAGACTCATGAGCCATATTAGACTGATTATAGAGACGACTGTCTGAGAGACACATGCGATAGCACAGCATACGATCCTTGAGGATTATCTGTCCGGTCAATAAAATTTTTTTAAAAATGAGCGGTAGTGAAAACTATTTGGAAGTTTGTGATGATTAACGTTATCATTTTTCAAATTACACTACAGAGGATGAATCAAAGTAGACAGCAGAAGGGGTGAAAGATGAGGGGCAAATGTATATTTATGTGATTACCATTGTGTAAATTACTTCCCTCTCTGGGTCGGCAGCCCCTGATGTCAAGGGTTTGTGATTATTCTCAGTTCATGACTGGGTTCAGAGTCTGTCCAACATCAGAGGAGATAAAGCCCAGCCACTGCCCAAATTACGGATAAACAAACGTCTTATTTGTCATACTTTCTTTCCAAAAAAGACAGAAACCTAATGATTGACTATGTTATCTGCACTAAAAAATATGTGTTTTGCAGAAAATGCTTGAAATAATTGTTAACTGCTGCATTTCAGGGCAAAAGCAGCTCTCAACAGTCTTTCAGTCATTGCTAGGAACTCTATTCATGGAAGTATGAAATTACAGAAAATGTGTGTATGTGTGTGGTTTCTCTGAGGCAATACGACAGAATGAGAACCACAGACTGACAGAAAATTGCTGCTCTATCTTCTAGGAGGCTTTGACAAGCTCTGAACATTTCTCAGCTAAATTTGCTGTGCTGCTGATAATGTCTCGATTAAAGGCTGATAAATTAATCCACCAAGCGTCTGATTCTTGACATTTCATGATATGAAGCACAGGCCGCCTGAGGGGAGGATCACATATGCTAAAAGCTTCAGACAAGCAAAACACTGCTTTTCTCATCTCCTCCTAAAAAAAAAAGACAAAAACCGCTGACTTTGAAATGTCTTAATGAAGATGTGACACTTTCTTCTCCCACTGCTGATCTCTCCAGAGACGCTAATTAGCAACCACAACCTGATCTTCTTTTGACATTCTGCATTTGCTCAAGCCTTTGATTGTGACTCTTATCAAGATGGAGATTTGATTTGTTTCCCATTTTAATAAATAAAGGTGCGCTGCGTCTGATGGATGCTCGGGAAATGGAAGCGGGTGCAGAAGTGTGGAGTTCGCTCTTCCACAACAATAACAACAACAGGAGTGGGCTGCCACCGCTCATTCAATCATCAAAACAACAATACAAACAAACATCCGCACACTTCATTAGCATTTCAGAAATCAAGAGCTTTATATAGAACGGATGACAAACAGGAAACACATTAATTGTGAATACAGTAAATAATGCAGCAAATCTTTCCTGAGATCAGGGGATTAATTTAGCCACAGCTGAGAGGCCACCTGTTGACAATTCCTGCAGTACAGGTTGACTAATATTACAAAGGGATATGTGGCTCACAGGAAATGCAAAGATACCTTTCTTTTTCATCATCCGTGCTTCACTTATCTTAGGAATGTCTGCCTGTTATTAAAAACTCAGGAATCAGGAAAAGTCGTCACCAGTGACCGAATTCAGACATCCACAGGATTTCTTCATCAAACGCTTCCTGTAAACAGCCAAGTGTTTCCTGCGTTGAGGCACATGTGGCTGTAATGCTGCCTGGCTGACTGTTGCCGCCCGTGTCATGTTGCCAGGTCTCCCTCCACATCCCTGGATGTAAGAAGGCAACCCTCCACTGGCTTACACTCACGTTGTGGCGCACAGTGCACTGATATACTCTGAGGAAACACCATCTGTTACATTTTCATTACAGGCTTTGCTTCAAGCTAAGACAATTAAAGCTAACAGAGTGCAAATGTTTGAGTCCGTTGTGCCAACTTTACAATGTCTCACTCATTCTTATCCATGTCCATAGGACATTTTAATGACTCTCAAATCCATAGTCATAAATTATCACGGGTTGCACCTGGAGTCAGCACGTTCTGGATATTTGCCTCACTTTCAGTTTTGATTGCCAGCTCATGCACATTAACTGTTAATGTGAAATATCTCAGCAGGCACTTATCCCACATTGCTTTAAAATTATTCCTGAATGTCGGATTAGACTGAATTTTGAATCACTTCTAACTACCCCTAACTACTAAGTGGGCTGGTAATGGCGCTATAAGCTCCACTATCTCTCATTATGTACAATTGCCAGTGCTTTCTGTCAGTGATCAGTGAGCACCTCTGAGAAAATACCATGAACGGATTCTTTCAAAGGCGAATTATCTTTCAGCTAAAAAAAGGACAGGCCTGGATAAGCATCTTTAGCCCCCGGGGGCTTGGCCACCCCTGAGGTGAGAGGATTGCTTCATATGAAGTGGAGGCTTCAAGTGCTGCATGTAAAAATGGAAGGTGCTCTTGTTGTTGGATCTCAAGTGGGTGGCACAGACATGTTGCCCTCTGGGACCTGGAGCCTTAAGGAGACAATGGCCAGGCTGTGTGAAGCGGGAGCTGCGGAGTCGAGGGTCACAGGGCCCCTCTACTCAGGTCCACGCCACTAAAGTGACTGTTTAGTGACAACACATTGAAAAGCGGTTGTGTGGAGGACTGTGGCGGGGAGGGGGGGGTTTGGAGGTTTTGACCAAAGGCGGCCTATCCATCATGTGTCACTGCAGCCCTTTGGGAATTTGGGCCCAAAAGTGAACTGACGCCTTGTAAACATTTATATCAGCATAAGAACGCCTATGTCTGTCTAAAATATCAGGAGAGTATGGAGAGCTAGTCTCACTGTGACATGTTTTGTATGCGTAATGCAAAACACAAAATGTATCATCCTTGCAGAATGATTTTCTTCTTCTTCTTCTTCTTCTTCTAGAGAGGGGATGTAGAAGCTTGTCGCCTTGATGTTGCTCTATGGCTAAACGCGATAAGAAAACTTGCCGTACATCTAGCTTCTGCTTACAGTTCTCACAATTCAAAGCGAGAAATGCAACCTTTCCTGTTTATTGTCTGATAAACAGATGAAAAAAACACAAGTTGACTTATTTTACAGCCATGTAGGGTGTTGGCTTTCTTGTAGCTTTTGTTCATGGAAAGAATATAATCTGTGTAACAAAATAAAACAAATGACTTCAGGGGCCGTGAAACAAATAGTGCGAGCGATGGGATCGGGCGCAGTCTGATAAGTTTTTTCCTGCGGTTACTCCCAATGTCACGGAGACTAACTTCAAACGGCGCGAATGATTTAAGCCATACCTTTAGCAAGTCAGGGCTGCCAGTGCCACCGTGGGTAAAGAATAGTGTGAGGAAGAAAGGTCTATACAGCTGGCGCAGATACAAAAGCAGGAAAGCATGAACCTCATCTCACACCTTCCCTTCTTTCATCTACTTCCCCTCATAAGCTGGTATTTTGATTCTTGGATTCCTGGCAAGCGGCCCTGTTTGCAATTCAAAGAGTTTTCAACAAGAGCATCTGTTTGGGTATTATCATAAACCTGCATGCACCCCCCACCCTTTACCTCCGTGCTCCTCCCTCCCTTTGCTCTCTTTCCTCCGCCATGTGCACTTGCATGTTTGTGGAAAAGGGGTGGAGAGGTTGGGTGATGGTGGGGCAGAGGAGAGGGGAGAGGGGGGCTTTTCCGTGACCCACAGAGTCAATGATACATAAGCCACATGACCAACTACTCTCCTTATCCAAGGCAAACAGGACTCATACACACACACAGACGCACACACACCGACAGACAGACCTGCAAGCTGACTTCCAGCACATTCACAGCTCCACTGAACTTGGCTCCTGCTGTCGTTTCTCTGACAGAAGAAAAGAAGAAACGCACACACACACACACACACACACCTCTGTGGGAGAGCTCAGATAAAGACGTGCCTTCAGTCTTGGAGTGGCGCTGTCACACACTGATATACAAATACGCATTTAGACAAATACACAGGCACAGTCAGGGAGCCACGACACGCCACATACACACACAGACACACACACACATTCCTACAAATTGACACACTCACTTCTCTCTCTCACACACACACAGGGGAGCAAACAGTCTCTCTCTCTCTCTCTCTTTCTCGCTCGCTCAGCTGCTCTCTCCCTCTCTCTCCCCCTCTCCCTCTCTCACTCTCTCTCCCTCCCATCTACACACACACACACACACCACTACAGTATATCAGCGAGTGACTAGCGGAGAGCCAGAGGGGAGTGCAGAAATGAATGTGAAGATCCTGACGCTGGTGATTGTGCTCTTGGTGTCTCTGCTGTGTTCTGCCAGTGCTGGTGAGTACAGGAGCGGCCAGCCTCGTCGCCGGTCGGCTCCCTTTGCTTTCTATTTCTTCCTCTGTTTGCCTTAGGCTCCAGCAGGCAGCTGTAGTTGATCAGTTACCCAGCATGGTTAGCCTTGTGTGGGCTCTAAAAGGCAGGAATATCAGCACCTGGCTGTATACAGTACTGCACTGCAGTGGTTATACTGTCTGCTATTGTACTGTCATGGCTTTTATGGTAAACTTGAATGTGGTTTCTGGCTTACACTGATGATTTTACTCCCTGCCTCACCTTGATGAAAGCTTGTAAGACTTGGAAGATGAAATATGAAGAGGTTTTTATTGATGGACATTCATGTGTGGAGCTGTTCCTGAGTGATGGATAGACTGGGTGTATGTGAGACTGTTGTAGCTGTTATGAAATGTATGATATGCATGGCACATGTTCTGTAAGGTGGAGTGAATCTGATTAATTTATGGCTTGATGTATTCCATCTGACCCAAGTGCTTTATGCTTATTACATGACTATGAATGTGCAGCAGGGCAACACAGCACCTTATATATGCTTGCGTGCCTCCTGTGGAGATGATAATGAGGACTGTAATTGCTGTACATATCGATGAGGGGAACACAGATCCCAGGTGCATGGATCGTCTCTGGAGGGGCTCAGTCTTGATGCCCTGTCACAGTAAATTTCCGTAAAGTGCTGCTGCGTCTCTAGAGCCTTTGTTGAACTAGATATCAATTCTGGTGTGAACCTAAAATGTCTAATATTTGGAACAAAAACATTGACTTGGGACAATTATAAAGGGGCAGGGACAAATTCTCTCTGACAGCTCATGGGAAGAAATGGCTTCTGAGATATGGGCTGGGGGGTTAGTTTGGAGACCGATGGGTAGTCTGCAGATGTGATGCAGGTAACATTGTGGTGTGAAAAAACAACAGTTAGGCCTGTGTAAATGTCTGGACCATTCTTGGGTTTATCACCTACCCACAAACTACAGTGGCTTGGAAGACATACAGACAGAAGCTGTGTTTATATCAAATACTTTACATGTGGAGGATGCTGTGTGCACACTATAAGATAAAAAGAATATATAATATGTAGCACAGACTATGATTATAAAATCCTCTGTACACTGCATCTTGGCAGATACAGGCCTGGGAAAATGTATACTGTCAGATGCTGTATAGGCTGTGTGTATGTTGCTAGGTGTTGTATAGACTGTGGTTCTAAGATGCTGTGTAGACTTTATGCTTGCAAGATGCTGTCCACTCTGTGTATTGATCCATGGCCACAGCACTCACAGTTCCCATGCTTCCCAGCACATTTGTTACAGCGACATGCTATTTTTGTCTGAGGCTCTCAGCACATGAGTAAATGGGAAGCAATTATCTAGCATCATGGTCAGTGTCGTTTTTCACGCCCTGCGTGTGGCTAAGCATGTTCCATGCTTGAGAGCCCACCGTGCTACACCAGCGACGGGGAAAACAAGGCTGCTGTGCCTCGGGCTTTCATGGGAGCTTATCCTTCTCAACGTTGTTTAAGTCATGCCGCTTATGTGCCTCTCTGTTCCCTGGCTGCTACTGTAGTACCAGAGCTCCATTGACAGGGAGGAAGAGAGAGAAAGGGAGTGAAAGAGAGGAAGGGATGCAAGTGTGTTGCAGCGTTGATGGGTGTGGGGAGGGATGCTAGCTGGAGTGTGCCTGCGTAGCACAAGCCTCTGCTACAGTATGCGCTGTCGCGGGAAGGTGTCGGAAGAGGCTCTGCATGTAGGCAGTGGGTGTGAAGCCTTTCATCTTGAGACAAACGCTTTTCCAGTTCAGTAGGCTTTCTCTCTCTCTCTCTCTCTCTCTCTCTCTCTGTCTCTCTCTCAGGCATCTGTGTGTGTACATGTGTGTCTGAGAAAGAGGAGAGAGGTATACAGAGAGAGAGACAGAGAGAGAGAGAGGTATACAGAGAGACAGAGAGAGAGGGAGAGAGAGAGAGAGAGAGTGTGTGTGTGTGTGTGTGTGTGTGCATGCACTTGCAGGAAGCAATGAATATGGACCTGAATCTGTCTGATATTGGGTGGGGAAGTGTATATGAGAGTGTTTCTTCATCATATTTATAGATGTATGTGCATATCACTAAGAACTCCTCGCGCAACAGGCAATTCACCTCAACAACCTAATGCTACTTAGAATATTCATCCAGTACACTAAAAGAGCTGCTGTGGCCTTCTCTATGTAATATTAGCATCCTTTAGCAGTGCACTTCAATTACCCATCCTTGAAAAGCACTCTGCCTCAGGAGTGGGCTCCAGCTTTAGACATGTGGTATCCATAATTCATCCCGAGGCCGATTACTCTTCCTCCCTGTGTAACTCTTAAGACTGGTATATAAACACTCCTTATTCTCAAAACATTCTCATGTCTGTCACAGCCTCTTAGAAGATATCAAAGCTGCATTTTCATCCTCCGCCATGAAAACACCCTGCCAATTTTCACCCAGGGACTCGCAGGATAGAAAGAAATAAAAACAGCTGGCTCAGACACACACTTGCCCACACACACAAATACATAGAGAGTGTAATTGTGTGGCCCGGGTTGAACAGGTGAGGCAGTTGTGAGTTTGAGCAGGGCACGAGCCCCAGATCAGAGCCATTATCTGGCAGAGAAATCATCTGTTTGGGAAGGGAGGGGATTTTATGAGAGCTGTCAGCAATGCTATTATTCCATATTAAACTTTGATGTATTGTTGGGGCTGGCTGGTCCGTGGCACCAGCATGCATACATACTGCAGCCAGCCTGGCTCAGATGCTCAACCAAGTGTTACGGGTCAAAGTACAAAAAGAATGAGTCTACAGTACAAGCAGCCACTCATTTAGGCACCTAGAGGCATGAAACATGTGCTGAGCTTAGGTCTGATTATTAAACAACACAGAAGATCTAAACCAACGGTAACCAGGAAGCTTTAAATCATAATCTCAGGTTTTCTAATGTAAAGAAGGTGTTTGTGCCTGTGGACGTGATTACATTGGCCGTGGAGAGAACAAAAAGCAGCTAAACTTTTCCAGATGTCCAGGCATAACATAATAACAGTGGGCAAACAGTTGTGTCAAAGGGGGAAGCAGTGGAAAGGTTATTAGAGGATTATGGAGAATCACAGAGCCTTTTTTTGAGGCACAGGAGCTTGTGAACACCAGCTGGGTTTATGTCACACACACGCGCACACATACACATACACACACACACAGGCACACACAGATACACAAACATACACAAACATACACACGCAGGGTCAGATTAAATCCATTTCGTCAAGAACCTGGATTTCCTTATAATGCAGCACTATGAGGAAAAAAAGAGCAAGCAGCCTGCAGCATCAGTGAAGTTTGTCTGCAGACAACACACACACACACACTCACACTCACACAAAGGTCTTGGTATAGATGTGAGGACACCTGTGGCACCCCCTTCCCCTTTACCCTAACCTTAACTATCACATCTAAATGCCCTCCCTCCCTTAATGTTTCCCTTACCGCAAGAATGATTTGTTGCCCTCTTTATGATTCATGTCTTGTTTGTCCTTTGTGGGCTTAAATGGGAGGATTGGAACTCATGGGTTTAGATGCGGTGGTTTAACGGTATATAACACGAGATGATATAAATTTCTCAGCTGTCACAGATTTTGCTGTGTATGCCAACCCATTAATATTTTGGATGCTTCGTGCCAAATTCATGTCAAAATGTTTAGACTGTAAATATGAGAAGCCAAAGAGGAGTTAAACTGGGAGTTTCTGACACTTGGTGAAAGGAGCTACAGATGTGTCAACAAACTGTTGAAGCTGGTGGTATCCAGAAAAGCAGACGCACACTCCATATTTGTACCTGGTTTTACTTTATAATGAACCACTACAAATAAAAAGTGGCAAACTGATTCAATTTAAGACTACAAGATTTATTAAGTGTAACCATCTTGAAATAATTCGTGGCTTTCTAGCTCGTCTCTTTCCAACAAAATTGTGTAACTGAAGCATTAGATGAGTGATATGGTTTGTGTTGCAGACAAATTAGCATTGCTTCTTCATGGTTTTGTATTAATTTGATGATATTCTGACTTATCTGATTCATCGGGCATTTGAAACAGATGTTCCTGTGTGGTTATTTCTTCCCTTAACAAGTTCTTTATAAATGCATGTCACCATCATGATACAAAAATTCAATCTTAGATCTTATCCATATTACCCACCCTTGCAGTTCATAATAGGCAACTGAGTGTAGCTGTAGGTTTCAATGAGGAGAATTTTCTGTGATAAACCACTTCACATCTGTATAATATCACCCAATGTGAGCTTGGTGAATGGCACTCACAATTGCTCTTGAGTAGGTGGGAGTTGAGGAAGAGATTTAGCGAAAAATCATAACTCATTTGGTAGGGATATAAGGCTAACCTTTGGGCTAACACTCCCTAGAGAGCTCAGCTGTCGAAGACTTTGGCATATGTGACTGCTGCGCTGCTGTAATGTAATTCAGAACCCTTTGAATGAATAAATCTACTCACTTAGATCTTCCCTAGAGAGCAAAAAGCAGTGAAGGGAAGAAAAAGCATGAGGGGGAGTAAAAGACAGGGCAAGGGACAGAAAAATAAAAGGGTGGACAGGAAGAGAGGCTATCTCGGAGCTGGGAGGTTGTGTAAGCTTTCCATGGTGAAGGAACTCACAGCTGGTGATCTGGCTTGGCTTTATATTTCATATGTGAAACAATGACATAATGACAGTTCCTGGCTGTAATGAAGACATCAGTTCTGCTAAATATGCTGAATTACTTGTAAATCTAATTCTGAACCCATTCTTATTCCTTATGTGCACGTCTGTGGCTGTCCAGATCCCCCCTTGAGTTTTGAGGGCACAACCTGAAGGTCTGAGCAATGGGTGGTGGGGGTGTGTGGGAGGGGGCAGGGTCCCGTCTTAGCCAGGCCTCGTGATCACCAGACCCTATCCTCAAGCCTGGGGCACTCCTTACAACTTAATTAGAGCCAGATATTTTCAAAAACCGCTCTGTTTTCCACCAGTATCCAATATTAAAGTGATTTATGACTCTCTTTTTGAACATTAAGTGTTACATTCATAGCAGTTGTCCCAGCAGATCAGATTCCTGATCAAGATCTGAGTGGACATTTTTATTAACGGACTGCCAGACCACAGGATAAATATTGCGGTCTTTAGGAATGCAGGTGCTTTAATTACTTTCGTGCTCAATTTGTAAGAACCCAAAATGAAAAAATATGGCTTCTGTATATTGCTTTAGAGATGTCATTTGTGGTAGAAATTCATACTTCAGCAGCTAAAGATGCGTGTAGGAGTGGAGGCGACATACTTTGGAGGATCAAATAAATATGGTTCAGGGTATTGTCGCCATTAACGTCAAACCTCTATAGGCGCTATAATGGATCAGTGAGATTTCATACGTAGCTGAAAGCACTGCACAGCTGGCTGTTGTTAGGCTGCTCTAAGTCAGACAAGGGATTTCATTGCTCTGAAGATCACAGTGTGGATTGGGGCTGTGGATGGCGGAGAGGGACTTAGTAGATTTTGGGTTCATTTAGTAATGCCCCCATTGGGAACTGCCTAAACCTGAAGCCTCGGGCAACAGGATGTGCATGTCTCCTCTCTATTCTCAGCATATTATAGGATGTGGTGGTGCATCTCATGAGGGTTTAAACTGTCATGCACCTTATGTTTCTGCCTTGAATTAATGCTCAGAAACTGGGAATTGTAAGATCTCTTCCATCTCTCACACAACAGGGTCCCCTCTATGACAACACAGAAATCATTCATTTTTGAAACCATGCATTATTCACCACAACTGCTCTGTCTTTGATCACAAATGATATTTTCCCTGGGAGACTATTTCACACATCCAGGTCTACACTTAAATGTTTGGTCAATCTAATGATCTGCCACTGAATAATAGCATGGGTTTCCTCACAGGCTGTTTCCTGCATCAGGATGGGGCCCCTCACTCTGTCTCATTCACTTAAGCTACTCTGCCCTCGGCGCCCCCCCCGCCCCCCGAGTATGAACAAATATTTGTGAAAATAGAAAAGCAAAACAATATATGGAATTCATAAACACGCATCCACGTAAGGCAAACAGTTTATCCTGAGAGCTGATGAAAATAGAGGAGGATGCAGAGAGCCAATAAACACTGAACTTCAGCTCACCTGCAGCACTCTGCAGCTGAGCCTGTCAGTAAAAGTCCTTATGATTTTTATTTCCTCACTTAACATGTGTGACGAAATTGCCTACCAAGTTTCACTACATGGCCTTTAGCCAGATGGGCTTATATTCTGCACACATATGCTCAGTATACTGATAATAAAACTATGTTGTGGGAAAACAAATAAACCTGTAAGAATTTTCATTTTACTATTATTTTATCCTGGTGGTACAGTATTGTTTATTGTGTATCCAGAGTGGTTTTGAGCATCAGAGCCACTGTTCTGTATTCTTTGGTCAGGTTGAGAGCTAACACAGTCTGATGCAATGTTGGTGCTATTTTCCTTTAATAGTCCCGTATATGCTGTGGGGAGAGGCAATGGTCCCCTCGGGCTTTAAAAGCTGCAGTGAACCCTGCGCTGTGACGTTTCTCTGCTCCTTTCTGTTTCTCCCACATTTCAAACAGGAGAAGGGACACAGGTTCACAGCATGAGGGGGGCTGATGACACAGGAGAGGGAGGGACTGTGTTTCACATCTGATTAGCGTGCCCATGGAAACGGATGGTTGGAGGATCCCTTTGCCCTTGACATGCAATCTCTTGAGATTAGGGCAACGGTTGGTAGCCTTACCTACCTACTGTACCTGCCATGCGCATTTCCTGGTGCTGTTAATGGAAACAGCAGCAGCAGCAGCAGCAGCAGCAGCAGCAGCATCTCTCCTTCTCCTGCCCTCAGCCTTCCTGATACTCCTACAGGAAAAGTTGAGAAAAGAAATTTCCCCTTGTAGTTATTCTCTGTTTGCTTCCCTGACTTGCGGTGTTCAATAGGCTCCAACCTGCAGTAACCTTATAGCCACAAAGTCACCCCTTCAGCTGGAGTGGGATTGTGAATAAACCAACAGGCAGTCAAGTGGTGAGGGGAGTCAGTGGCTTCGTTAACTGGCTCAATGTTGCAGGGAGCCCTTTGAACTCTCAGCGCTCTGATCATAGCAGAGAACGCAGTCTCACACCTCATCATTTCATACACTCTCTAATTCAGGAGCATATATAGCACCACACTTCACAGGCGGCTGACTAACTCAAAGGGCCATCTGCAGAAAGCCAGAAACTAAGAGGGGCTGGACAGTTTGTTCTTAATTTGTCCTGAACCTTCGGTGACAGTGGGGGGGTTGATTTCTCAGCGGGGAGGACAAGGGGTTAAGTCTAAAAGCTGCAGTAATAGGAGCAACTTTTCATGCACTTTGGTTTCCTCAATGGAGTTTGTATACACAAAGCCAGCCTTCAGCTCGGCCACAAGCCTAGCATTATCGCAGTACAACAATGCTGAATATCAAACAGTCCCTGACAGAAATAAAAGAAAGTGCTCACGACCAAAACAAACCCTCCTCCCCTGAGAGGAACACTCAGAGTGCAGTGGTCCACAGAGGACATTCAAAACATCGGGCACGCAGTCAGAGGGCTGATCATGGATTCAGTGAAATTTCAAATTGAGATCCTGGTCGATTTCAGCTGACAATGTCATTCTTTTTGCTCTAAAACTGAGTGCCTTTCATTGTGGCTGCCATGGTAACGTGGTCTGAAAGTCAGCAAGCAATTGGTACCAGTTTCTGCCAAGGCCCAGACTTACTGGTAGGCATGCGATAAGCAGCATTTCCGACTCTAAATGTTGTGAAACCTGAACAACAAGGGACGGCCTCCTTAGTTAGGCACCGTTCCATATGTGCAGGATGAACGTGCGGGGATGTTACAGGCAGCTAGCAAATCCCCTGGATGATGCTGTAGCAGTGCTGGGACTTATTGTAGGTTAAAAGAATGTTTGGCTTGTATCTGGCACAATTAACACATCTCATCCTTGGCTAAATAATCCTGATCCTCTAATGTGCTTATGCAGTGGGAAGCATCTCTGCCCGTGACATGTCTCTGTCTGGCTGTGTGGGTTAGTATGTCTGTGGTAATGGCATGCTATACAGGGATTCATTAGCTAAAGCTACTCCTCTCCTTTTAGTGAATGAAGGAGGGATGCATACAACAGAGACAGCAGGCCTGCTCCTCCAACGTCATGGTAATAACCATGGCTACACACACCAGGGTATTTATTCTTCCTCTCTCCCACTAACACAAATATTGTTCTGTTGTCCGTAAGGATTACACACACACTTAATAAGCTACATCCACCTCCCATATACAGTAGACACAAATAAATCTGCTGTCTTTATATTAGTGTGCATGTCTGGAAAATAATGTAATGGTAATCACTGGTTTATTTATACAATAGAAACCTAATCCATCATTACATTAACATATCTTTTTAAGGAGTGCTATTGTATTAATAGTGATTATGGCATTTAAAATGGCGTGTAATTGTGACAAGACGGCAAGCGCTTTAAATGGCTATACGATTTAGTCCAATCATAACACTAACAGGAAGGGAATCCAAGTTCAGAGAGAAACAAGACTGAGAGTCGTTCTAGTGGCTCTGTGGAGATGTACTTATTTTAGTTCACTTTAACAGCATGCTAACATTTTCTATTTAACACTAAATTGATGGAATTGATGGAAAGTTAAGGAATCATCAGGTTCCATTCCTCTGCACACAGTAAACTATTTTTGTGGATTTGTGAAAACTTTGACCTGGTGCAGCTCAAAGGTCAGAGGTTCACCAGAATCCACTGGATTTATTCTGTAGGCAACATGAATGTTAGTACGCGACTCCATGACAATCCGTCCCATAGTTGTTAAGATATTGGAACAATAGGATCACACTACAGTCATTATTGTAAGCACACAGGGTTAACTCTTCTCCTCGTATCCCAGTATCAGCGGATTCTGACCCCAGCGTTTGTTTACACGTCCAAAACATCCGCCGCTACAAACTGCACTGAACGAGATTCATGGCACAGAGGTGTCAGATGAATGATCTAGGGACAGTAAAAAAAAAAAAAAATGCACTCAGAGGAGAAATGAAATGTTCTTGAGAAGCTCAACGAACTGTGCAAATAGATCAATGAGATTGCACATAACCGATTCATAATCAGTAGGACTGTGAGTGATGAGCCCGACAAGTAAACAAACAGATAAGACTCAAGAGGACAGCAAATCAATTTGCGGCGACACAGAGAAAATTAAACACAGCAAGGATTACATTTTGGTGGCCACGCTTGATTGTGCATGTTTACATTTAACTGGAACAGGAACAGGAACAAAACCCTCAGCGTACTTGTTGCTACAGTTAGTCTCAGGATGATATAGTTTAATCTCTCATGTCCTCGTGGCAGAAAAACCATTATGCTGTGGCTACATTTACAAGTGCAAACATTTGTTATGTTGCCGTTTTGGCAGTCAATACGCACAAATCAGCTTTACAGCTATTAATAAGCAGCTCAGGCCCATTTGCCATGCTGTCTGTGTTCCCGCATTGACACACAGCACCGTGATATACAGTTCACTCTTGCGAGCCATGAGGGCAGCTGATGAACTTGGCATTAAACCAGAGGACAGCCATTTCTCCTTACTGACTGGATGGACAAATGGAAGATGTATATCTCTCCGGGCTCCGCTGATGGACTGCTGCAGAATCAACAAGGATAAGCTGTCAGTTTTCCACTTTCTGCCGGGCCATTACAAGACGGAGAGCCAGCCATTTGAAAAAGACAACATAACAGATATCACCTTAGGAGGTAGTGGTGAAACTAGGGCGGGGAATTAGGGAACAGGCCTCCAGCTATTCATCATTAGTTTGGAAACTGGCCAGTTTCTGACACTGTCAACTCTTCTCTCTTCCCTGCCTGACCACGTCTACCTCTCCTCTCCTACCCTGTTCCTTTAGGAGGCGGCGGTGATGCAAGCAGTGGTAGCAGCAATGCAGGCATTCCTGAAATTCCCCCTTTATTAAACTTTAATTAGGGAATTACCACGAGGGAGCAGAAGTGTTGAGATTTGTTGGGAAGAGGGCAAAACCAGGCCTCCAAGGTCATCAGAAGTAGAGATAAGACACTTATTGCTGTGAGACATATGTTGTCCTAGTGTTTTACTGTTTTACCAGCTCAACACAAACATGGGAATCTCTCATGGGAAAAGATCAAATGGGATACTACAATACTGGATCCAATTTCAGAGCAATAAGATAGGTGAGATATCTATGTTTATGGAGAAGAAACACGCATTATCCAATGATAGGCCTGCCATGGAAACAATCAAAAGGTCTTATCCACTGTAGCACATGCTGCCACATTCTGTCTGTATCCACTACAGATGGGTAGAGATACAAAGCTAGCTGTTGCTGTATGTCATATCTGTCACGCCGAGATGCTTTCCCTACAGGCTGCAAGAGTTAATCTATAACACCAGTGTTATCACTGGGGCCTGGGTTATTTTTAGCAGCTTTCATTACACTCTTCTATCCTGTAGCCAGATTGGAAGGGTTGAGATTTGTCAGGAAAATCATGAGATGTTCTCCCTTCAAACCCCCAATGCTGAACAGTGGCTGACAGCTTGCCATGGCAGGAGACATCTAAATTGTCTCATTATGGACCAGGGTTATGACAGCCTGAGCCACCCTTAGAGGAACGGCAGATGAGCTGTGTGAGCTGAGGTACAATTACTTTACCATCTTGAATTGCAATGTGTGTGTGTGCAGCGACTGTGTGATACCCTGTGCATGTGTTCACAGCACCTGTTCAACTAGTTCGCTTCTTAAACTTCTGCTGCAGGTGGGCGGTAGTATCATACTGTAGTTACTGCAGGTATCACTGAGACATTTAAGGTGTCTGGATGGTTTAACCAAAGTGCTTGTCAAAACATCAGAGAGACTTCCTTTTGTCATTTTCCACCCACTTATTTTAGACACCTTTCATTTTTTTCAACTGAACTGAAGATATTATGATTTAAAATATGCACAGTTACCTGCATTTGAACAGATTCAAAACAGCCAAAGAAACTTGTATTAGTTAGTGTCAAGCACAGACACCTTCAACAGCCTGTGTGTTCTGCATCTCAATGCCGTGGGTGTTTCAGGGGCAAGGGGAAGCCAATAATACTTCTTAGCCCCCAAAATCTACTCAAAGACATTTAACCACCTGGATTTGAGAGAAAAATGCTGCGTGCCTGGAGAATGTGTGAACGTCCCTCATTCACCGTGTATCTGGAACAATAACAACAGGATAATGTGTAGATTAGTGCTCCTGGGGGCAAAGATGGGCTTTAGATGCGGAAATATGCAACAGAGACTTTCCCTGCAATTCCCTGCAAATGAATTAGCACACTGTTCGCCCACAAATATAGTGTGTAATGTGCTTGCAGGAGAAGATTAGTGTGGAAATGGAACTTGAGATGTCTGGCGTTTCAGGGATATACATTGAAAACATTCAGCAAGCTGTCTGGCTCAGTCATGCAGTTCACCATTGTTTAAACCTGAAAGCTAAAAACCCTTCTCCATTTTCCTCTCAAGTTGTTGTTTTAGAAACGTTCAGAATGCCACGGCTGGTCATTAATTAAGAAAAGCTGCAGAGAGACTTTGCCTTCTTTCTAATGGCGTCTTGAATTCTGCTCTTGAAGAAAGCCACAGTCTATTCAACCAAACTGATCTTAGCTCGAGTGTTTTGAATGCCACAGACAGGTTTCAGAGACAGTTTCAATCGGGCGGCTTCCTCAGGGTCACAGCTGTGGCTTGTTCATGTAACAGGCTGTAACATCTCCACTCAGCACAACTATAGACACTAACTGATGAAGAGAAACTGAAGGAACCAGGAAACTTATCATTATCGTGACTTTTGTGAGCTGCTCAACTGCTGTAAACAGTATTTCTTGCCGCTTTTTTCAAACCTATGCAGTCGAACAGCTGACTTTATCCTGAGCGGTTACCTAAGCGCCCGGTAAACTTAAGGAAGGTCTTTCTCTTGTGAATGCTAAAAATGGTGCCAGTGTCTCTGAGGAGAGGGCACAGGAATGTCATGACCCCGTGTGAGTGATGTCAATCAGCTTTTTGATGGGAAATGCTCAGTGAGGATTTGTAGTTTCTTTTGAAAAGGGAGGCAGTGGCTCTGAGAAATGCTAAAGAGACAGAGAAAAGATTAAGAACAGAGAGGAAGGCACACTATTAAAAGGTCTTTCCATTGATTTTTCTCCAACTGTGAAATCAGTCACACAATATCTTCTGGCTCTAAAGGCAGCTTTCTGAAGTCTGAAAAAATAACCCCAATGGTGTCTTTAGAGTCATCTTATCTTGAGTTTGGGACTATAATACAATCAACATTACGAAGTCTAGGTGTAGAGATTGAAAGATTCATTTAGGTTATTTTGGAGGTAGGGAGTGTATATAGGGTCTTTAGGTTCTATGGACAATCTGCCAATTACAGTCTAAATGTCACTATATATCTCAGCTTCTGTTTGTTTTTGTTTTTTTTGTTTTTTTTAAATCAGCCTCTGGTGAGTTCTCAAAATTTTACAGACGTCAACTATGCCTTCACAGCTCAGTAACTCAAATCTTTATGAGATTATTGAATGAAAACATGAGATCACCGAGACATTTGTCCGAATAAAAAGTTCTGCTCTGCTTTTACTCAAATTTTATTGGACTCAAAATCTGGATGTAGTGTGAAAGATCACTTGCATTAAATATCCCATTGCAAATAAAGATCCACTGTAAAATCTAGAAAGAAAAATCCCTGGGTCTCAGAGAGGAGGTGATGTTAAAAGGTCACAGAGACACTTGAGGTGGACCTAACCATTTAGAAAAGAGGGGCTTAAAGGGATCAAGCCACACTTATTGAGAGATGACTGAGAACATCTGGGATCACTCTAAAACACACACATTCTCACACACACACACACACATACAACTAAGATCTTCACACACACTGCTATTATACTCATCTCTAATCTTGGATCAAACACTGCGAAAGGATGCACCTCCACAAGGTCTGGTACTGTGTGGTGTTTGTAATCTTGAGGGAGAGTGAGAGAGACATGAAACACTAGGGTTTGGGCAACGTTTATCTGCTTCGCTTTAGTCCAACCACACTGACTTGATGACCTACAACGCTGGGTGGGCTTAAAGAGGCCCACACACACACACAAATACGCACACACACTTATCTATACATGTCTCTTGTTTCCTCATCCATTACCACTGTGATCCCTCTTTGCAACTTGCCACGTATTTTGCCCAGGCACTGATGGACTTGGCTCATGATCAAGTCAGATGTGATACTTCTGGTGAGAAGGAGGTTGTGAAGTCAAACCTAACTGGTCTCTCCTTTGGGTGTTTGTATGTCCTCCAGGTCCCATGGCCTCCGTGGAGCATGGCAGAGAGCTGGAAGAGGCCTCTACAGTGAGAAAAATGGTCCAGCAAAGCCCTGCAAGGGGCGGTCAGACCCACAAACCCGGCTGGAAGAGGAGACGCCCACGGCCCCGTCTTTCCCACAAGGGGCCCATGCCATTCTAGAGCAAGGTGAGTGTCAAGCAGTGACAGAAGATCAGACACTCCTTAGATTTTTCAAACCTCTGATCAACTGGTCAGTGCCACGCAGTAACAGGCTTTCAACCCAGCTTGGAATCTAATGAAAAAGCTTGTGTCTGCCTGTGCTGCATTTGTCCCAGTCCAACTTTCTATCAAGTAAGAGTTACTCCATTTCTCAGGAAAAAAATTAGCAAAAGCACTTCCCAATACTATTAAATCAAACAGCTGGCTTGTGAGGCAACAATTTCATACAAGAATTTTTAAGAGGAATATAATGTTGAGCCTTACACACTTTTTGAGCAAAATCAGTTTGGATGTTTTTGATGACAAATGGGAAACTCAGACTCTTACAGCACAGGACCACTGGAAACTGTTAATGAACATCGTAGCCAGACTCAGGTCCAAAACAAGGATGTTATTGCTGGCAGAGAAAAAAGTGCATGTCTTCACAGCTTATTGGACTTTAGCCTACCAGCTTGACTGCCTCGGTAGAACGATGTTTCTAAGAGTGCGTCATATGTTTCTTCATATGGGAGACAGTTATACTTAGAAACCTAACCTTTGAATCAATTCAACTTGCATAAATCTTTTCTCTCTACCTGATTGAGTCAATTAAAACCTCTTTTCCAAAGATAATACTTTGGAGAGTTGAGTTTCGTAGCTGCAATGCTTTTCCTCGCAGGAATGTTTAACTTGCTGTCAAGTAAAACAAGATTTTTTTGTGGAAGCACTTTCATCCAAATCAAAAATAATATTTTACTTATCACCTTTTCATGGTTTGATTTTCTTTTCTCAACCAAAACAAACTCTCTGTGTCTCTACAAAAACATATCAAGCTTCACTGGAAAACCAAAGTATACTACAGCTAATTAACCGACAAAGATCAGTTTTACAGTATATACAGATTAAAACTCTCTTTGCACTTGCTAATGTTTGCATGTCTCTGTGAATAGAAAGTGACAGCAGTACAATTATGTTCCTGCATTCAGAAGCACAGGAACCCATTCAAACGTCTCTCCCAGACGCTGTGAGAGACAGAGAAACTTGACAAAACACAATATCCCAGCAGGAGGTGCCGACCATACAACACTGACCTGCAGAGGTCCGCCATATATTAACCCTGTGGTGAGAGGTGGCTGCAGCCAGAGACTGTCGAGGCATGGTTAATCAGTTTTCAGGGAAAGGGATCAAAGCCAGAGATGTCTGAAGCCTCTATTCTCTAAAAATGCCAGATGAGTTTTACAATCTATGGCGAATTATGGGTCTTTTTTTATTATTATTATTTATAGACAAGGTCAGACCTCTTTCACTCCTGCTATCAATACAGGACTCTAGAGTCTCACAACAGAGTTGAAAACAATAAGTGAGGTCAGTGCACGCTCTAAGGACAACACCGGTCCTCCAACTGTTTCTCAGCCTGCCAATAAAACGTGAGAATCCTCAGTGATCAGAGCTTGTGTTCAGCACCAGACTGCTGGCCACACAATACGGGGAGTTTCAGGAAGTTGTGAAGCTCTGTAAAAGTGAACGGCTCAGTGAGTCACAATGCTTTCTCCACAAACACCACTTGAACCACAACACGCTGACGATTTTACTCTTTCTTTTTTTGTTGCTCACTTCCCACTCGGGCTCCTCTCAGTCTTGCAAAGTTCATAGTTCATCTCATTCAAGGATTTCTCTGCATGCCGTGCCAATTTACCCCAACCTGACCAGAGTGCAAATCGAGCAGTCTATTAGCAGCTTTTCAGTGATAATACTTCCAACCGGCACAGAGTAAATGATCCAAGGAGTTACCAGTCGAGTTCAGTCGCAGTTTGCTCTGTCTCGATGGGAACCAGTTTCCAACATCAATCCACCCAACAAGTCAGTCTTAACACACTTTAGCTTGAAAGGCTCTGTTCATCCTCTTGTGTTCTGCTGCCTTCTTCAGTTTGAGCTGATGATGGGAAAAACACCTCTGGAAGCAGCTGGAGATGCATTTTCTTTGATCAAAGCTAGAGTTCAGTGGAGACATCCAGCTGAGGGCTGGTGAGACGTCTGGGCAGACAGAGTATGTGGATGTCATTATAGACCGAAACTTAATTTAACTTAACTGCGGTCTTCACTAAAGATTACCTATAAAAATTGACTTGACAGTGTCCATCCTCTAGTCCTAGTCCATTAAGTGATATCTTCCTGTTTCAGTGTCAAAAGCAGCCTATCTTTTATTCTCTGAGACACCTGAGACAAAGTTTGACTTTTCATCATTACACATTCCAGATGTGAACGCCTTGGAGAAGAAGCGTGGCGACCTGGGTCATTCCTCTTTGAGCATCTGAGTAGACTCAGATCCAAACGTGCTATTACAACTCTTGGATCTGAGCCATGCCAGTGACAGTCTCAAAGACGACAGGATATTACAGATTTAAAGCCGCAGGCAATTTACAAAAACCCTTTGAGACCCCGAGTGTGAGAAAGCTCAGTGAATGAGTCTTCTAAAGAGTTTTCCATCAAAAAAGTAGAGCAGGTCTGCAACTCCTCCCATACACTCGCTCTGTGATGTAGTATGACTTCAAGGCACTGACATCATACCATGGACGCGAACAGTACAAAGGATGACAACAAACAACAATAGAGATCAGATATACTGTACATCAGTTCTTGAGGCATTACATGGCCATGGAAATATGCCATCTTGAAACAACAGCAGGCTCTTATTACTGAATGAACCTAGTTGTCATGCAACAAAGCTTACAGCATCTGAGATCTCAGGGAATTATCACAGGACAGGAGAAGATAAAGGGCAAGGCAAGATAAAAGATTTCCTCATTGTTAAGGAGCAAACCAGAGCCCCCAGCACAGAATAATGTTGGGCTTGTGTTCCACAGTGAGATATACAATTGTTTGTCTTCCTCCCTGCTGCACTCTTCTATCAAAGACCATGAAATCTGATTGGAACATGTCCGAACCTTTTCTTCTAGTTTTTAAGAGCAAGATAACACAGGGTAGGACACAGTGAAAGCTCTAGTAGAATCTCCCTGCGGGGTGCCCTTATTGGAGAGGAAATTGAAATGTCTGCATGACTCATGAAATGATTTTTAGGACTACAAAGAAAATAAGCAAACACACACACACACACTGATGGTGCTTGTTCTCTGTTGTTTTTCTGTCTTGCAGGCACTGCTTTGAGCGCCCTCCCCCAGGTTCTGATTTCTATGCTCTTCCTTTGCCTTGGGGGGCCTTGCAACGAAGGGCCTACGCTTGCCCAGCCTGAAGAGTGATGTCCATAGCACCTGCTGGTTCTTCAAGCAACTCTGTCCACAAAAAAATCAGGACAAGCCGCTCACCCTCAGCTCTAGGAGGAATTGGGGGCAGGGAAGGGGGGTGGGGGGTATTGAGCCCGAGCTATCAGACTCTATTTCTCTGTCTCTCTCTTTCTCTTTCTCTCACTCCCTCACTACTTATCTATCTCTGTCTTCTCCCAAGTGTTTTATTTTTTTTCCA
The DNA here is from genome assembly GCA_900303245.1 of Selene dorsalis. NCBI lineage: Eukaryota > Metazoa > Chordata > Actinopteri > Carangiformes > Carangidae > Selene > Selene dorsalis. The sequence goes on from OMNW01017008.1 coordinate 101,118, forward strand.
ATTTTCCTATCATTTGCTTAATAGAGCCCATCATAGTGATCTCCCTGAGTGTCTCACACACTTTGCATGACATGTGGTGGAGAGGGAGCCCGGTCAAAACAATCTTAGTCTTAAAGCATCTGTCACTTCTCCATGGTGTGGTATTCCCATCTCTCAGATTCAAGGTTACTGCAGCCGCTGATTTCTTTGCTATGTAGCTACTTAACAGCTTTACTTGCGGGAGAGGGCGCTGATCATGCAGAAGGGCAGTGTCAGTTTTAGTAGTTGACAATAGCAATTAAGTTCACTTATGATACTCTGGATATCTGCTGCATAAAGGAATCAAAGGTTTTCGTGTTTGAAAATGGAAGAGCAAGAGCGTCACATCTATACATCATTCTAAACTATCATTTAATTATCATTGACGGTGCTTTGTACCTCCTAATGACAGTACGTCCACATGCAAAGTAAAGTTGGACTGAAAAGAGAGCACATATTGTCAAAACAATCTATTTAAGTGACAGAATAATTCCTTCATTTAGGAGATTCTTTAATCCAAAGCTATTTTGGTGTTTCTGAACTCATTAACACCTTAGGGAGGGGTTTACTGACACGCTCAAGGTTACTGTAACATGCCCCACCTTGGATGAGTCCTTTGACCCCAAATCCCAATCCCAATCCTGTCCCCAATCCCCAGCCTTCGCACCACACTGCTGCCCTGCGCAGCTGCTCTATACACGACTGTTAACTGGCAGTGGCGGTCTGCTCCACCGACAGGCCGCCTTGCCTTTTAATGAAGTGCCAAATAATAACCTTCTCCACAATGCTGCCAGGAACAAAGGAATGAAAGGTTAGGAAGAAACACATTACCTCTCGTTTGAAGTCTTGATACACTGACACATTATGCATTTTAAATTTCTGCAAATAGAAATCCCACACGAGATAATATTAGCGAGGAGGACAAGTTAAATTAGACCAAAAAAGAAAAAAGAAAAAAAGGAAAACAGTTTCAAAGCAAAACAACAGCTCAGTTAATATGCCACAGTCATCAGCCTGACACTCGGGCTCTGGCTGTTTTAATATTCAGCATAAGGCTGGTTTGACCCCTTGACCGATATCTTTCACTGACGAAATGCTATGCCTTTCCATCATACTGGAATATATTACTGTTTATGTTTATTTCTGTTTAAGTAGTTTTTTTTCTTTTTTCTCAGGGTGCTGTGATAGAGGCTTGTACTAGAGCAGTCTATTTTGTGCATTTATTTGACAAGACACAAACATACAGTACATTTAAAGCTTATATGAGCATATTTTCGTATACTGTATCTTTACTCTCCCTGTATGTATTCACCAATATAGCCATGTATCCCAATTCAATCCTTTCTCGTCACTATCCGTTCCCTACATTATGTTGGGTACAGTTGCCTTTCTAGTCTGCCCTTCCACAGCACAGGTGGTCGTGGCTTTGATCATTACGCTCATTAAATCCTAGAGTTAATCTTTCTCAGATGGATCTCCCCAAGGCTGGCCGGGGCCACTTAGTCTGAGCTCATTGTTAAATTGGCTTAGACTGAAACCACACCCTTCCCCCTTCCCAGTCCCAAAACCCCTGCTGATTCAATGTGTAACCATGTAACATATTAGGATTGTAACCTGTAGAGCAGCCACCTTGAAATCGATGGTTGTGTATTAGGTGTGCGGCGCAACTTCCTAATTGTTTTTTTTTTGTTTGTTTTTGTTTTTTTCACCATCAGATTTTCAGTGAAAATCTGATTTCAATTCACTGCAATTCAATCATCTAACACCATCCTCCGTCAGTCAGTTTTGACCAAACACGCAACTGGCAGGTTAACCTAGATTTCCAAACACCTTTTCCCTCTCGCCATGTCTCATGCAAATATTATAATAAAATGCAGAGTCTTCTCAGTCCCAGCATGAGAAGCTTTTATTAAGAGAGCATCTAAAATCACAGTGGTAATCCACCCAGCCAAGCTCACCTTGATTAAAAATGTATTAAATCCTAGGGCACTGTGAAGAGTAATAATTTCAGTTCCACCATTTTTTTTTTTCATATCCGCTTAGACAGAGATGTAGATTTCATTAATGCTCCTCGGGAGTGAGACAGCTTTGCTCAGGATGTCTCATGTATTATTGGGGAAGATAGTAGGAAGATATGAGCTGGGGATGGAAGTTCAAAGCCACAGGAGTTGGGATGCTGGAAGTCGACTAGGTCATGACAAGGGGTTCAAATCAATATTTCCCCATCTCAGAAGTTTTTGTTACGGAGCCGAGCAACGTCTGTATCCGCACTGTTCTTCATGAATGTATCCTCACCATCTGCACCAGCCATGCTGCCCTTTCAGAGACCAGAGCAAACCAATGTTTATGTAAAGCACCCTTTTTAATCTTGGTCTGGTTATCAGTTGAATCCAAAAACCAAAAGCCAAATATCCCATTGATCCAAAGCCTCCAGTGTCAACAAGTCCCAACCAATAGACGTGGCTTTGCTCCAAGACTTCTCTGTATGGGTTCGCAAGGCTGCACTTTTGCAATTCCATTATGCTGCTGGAAAAATACACCCTGAAAACAAGAGTCTCTTGATATGGAATGGTTTTCCAGTGTATTGTGACAATTTTTTTGTCTGATTCTTGTCTAGCTGGTTGTCCAAAGCTTACTTTTTTGAATACAGTGTGACAAGCTGTATCTTTTGTGGATGTAACAAAATAGAAAAGTAGTCTGCAGCACAATATGTCGTGGACACGTGAAAGCTTTCAGGCATTCTTTTCTTGTAGATCATAGCCCACAGCCCTCCCCTGCACATCAGGTTAATGGGCCTTGTGGTGTGGAAGGACAAGCACGTCCAGGCTCAAACTGAAATGGTAAACCAATACATTATGCTCGGGGAGCAAAACCATTTTCCTTAATGGTCTTTTCCAGCAAGGCTTACACAAGAGAAACAATTCCTATCCTCTCAATGTTTCCTCTCCAGTTCCTTCTTCTGTGACCATCACAAGGCCTGAGTAATGTTCCTATGCACTTGTTAGCATGTTTTCCTGGTAGAAAAATGTTTGTGCTGAGAACTTGCCCCATTGTGTTCAGTTCTTTTTGTCTAAATGCATTTGGCTGGGAGTGTGTAAGGAGTTGGGGTCAGCAGAGAGATAGATATGTGTTACTCATGGAGATGAGAATAAGCTAGCAGAAGGTTTTAAGATATTAGCTTAGCCATTAAACTCTGTTTCCCAATAGCTATAGGCACAAAATCTTCACAGAAAAACACGAGGTTATTTAGTTTTTTTTTCTTTTCTTTTCATCCTATTGTCATTGTATACTCAGTTCTCTACCAGACGCATTTTCTTTAAAATTACACTGCACCAAACTTTTCATTCATTAAGGAAATGGAAACAGAGTTGGCACGCAACACATTCCATGATTTTACCTTGTGAATCTCTAAGCCCATCAAACTGTATCATGCTGGCCTTCAGAGTGGGTGTCTGCAGGATCAAGTGGCTGATATTCAATCCAATGCATTCACACATTTCCACCGGCTGGGCAATCCAAAGGATAACTAGATTTCATCTCCCATGGGAAATGACTATGATCTGTCATTATCCTGGAGCCTCAAAATGAGACTTCCTACACCCAGAATAGCACAGGCCCCTCCTGCTGTGATTGTAACACATTCTCCATCTATGTATCCACTGTGTCCAAGATCAGCTATGTCAAAACAATCTGAGGAGAGATGCAGTCTGTAGGCTTACACACCATCGCAACAGTGTTACTAGGTCTCAAGCAGATACCATTTGAAAGACAATGTATTACTCCTGAAACGTATATTCTGTTTATGGTGTGTGCTCATATTACTCACCAGGCCAAATGTACAGTCCCTGTCTCTGTTTTGATGTTGAACTGGGCAAAAATAAATGACATAAATAAATAAATAAATAAAACAAGTGTATCAGAAATGGTTGAAATACTGTGTACATATTTGAACTTTTGGTTTCTAATTTATAAAAGATAAGCTTTAGCTCTTGGAGTACTTATTTTATTTTTTCCTTTCATGCGTAGCTTTGTGTTTTTATTTTCTATTTCTGTAAAGTGTGTAAATATATCTTTATGATAATAAGTAATATTAAAAATCTTATTTTAAGAAAACATTCTGTCATGTCTTTTTTCTGACAAATGAAGAAGCAGGTACTGTTCATCAAGGTGTTTTAGCATGTTAGTTAGCAGTACATAAAGTGCATGGAGATGACGATGGTGCTAAGTAAAAGATCAGTTCAGTTATTAGGATTCACCCGGAGGGAAACATACATTTGTGCAAAAAAATTCCATGTCTTAGCTACAGCAACGTCTCACCAAAAACCACAAAAGCCAACCTAATGGTGGCGCAACAGGAAAAGTAAGGGGACCGCCATCATCATTAGGACTCATCCTTTAGAAACCATGAATAAATTTCACTGAGTCCCACTGAATAAATGAATCTGTGCAGCATCTTGTGCTTACCAGTCACATAGAGGTGAAGCCAAACAACTGGAAGTGTGAAAATGTTGAACTGCTGGATGTGCTAGATAACAAGACATTATCAAGACTCGAGCAGACATTATAAAAAAAAATAACAGACAGAAGGGAAATGCACAGTGTAAATGTGGTAATGGAGTGAAATGCACCTTTGACATTCAGTAAAATGGCACTTGGCAAAGACATTTGTCATCCTCTCTGTTCAGAGCAGGACGTGACAAAGCAGAGTAACATAAGCAAGCCAACTACAAATTCTAACGGGATGCTCTAATCACAAAAAATCAGCCCTCTCATTACTCAAAGGAAGTGTTTATTTTGCTTTAAGTCAGTCTGCTTGTTTGTGTTTTTAACATCAGTGCAGCTGAACCTGGCCTGCATCTCAACAAAAGATGAACAAAAAGAGCAACCTGTTTACCTGACTGCCAAGGCCATTAACCTTTACCTTCAGTCAAGTCTTGTATAGAAATTCATTCGTTGCAGTATGCGCTGCCTTTGGAAATGTAAATCAACTCCTCATCCATTAAGGAATACTTCACCAGTGACAGGTAGCCTTTCCAGAGCTTATAGTGCATACTAAGCATGCTACACATTAATGCATCACAGATGCTGAGCATGCATGGAGACTCTGGATGTGTTGAGATGCGCTAAGATGTGTGCAAACATGTCACATCTACATACAATAGAGGCTCCTCCAGTCATTCCTGCTGAATATTCAGAAAACAATGTAGTGGGGGTAAACACAGTGTGCCCAAACATTTATATTTCAATTTTTTTGGTTTACTGAATAAACCTACACAAGACTCTCTAATTCTTGAGTATTCCCTTTTGTTTATATATGTGTAATTCATATGTTTAACACAATAGTACGTGGATTTCAAAATTTCAGGGATACAATTTCTAGTAGTTACACAATATATTATATATTTGACCATCACATATGCTTCTTTCTCAATGTGCTGTTTATCTGAAAGTGTTTCTCAGGGAGGCAATGCCTTGAAATATCCTGGGCTTCGCATGGGAGCCACTCTTCCTCCTAAACTCCCACTGGGACCACTCAAGGAAGTGTCTGGTTAACACGCCGAGTTGACATGTCATGATAGACAAGAGGTGCACCTCTGAGCCCCAGCAGCCCCCAAAAGACACCCAAGGTTATATCATCAAGCCTGGGTCAGCTGTATAATTGGTCTTGGGGTCACTGAGAGGATATGGAGCGTGACAATGAGGCTATAGAGTTACAGTTTGTGGTCGGACAGCAAGGCTTGCCGGTGGGGCATAACTGCAAGGCCAGACGTCCCTTCAAAGAGTTCAAGGTCCATCTGCAGTGGCTCCAGTCCTGTTCACTGTCACTGCTGGAATGTGTGTCACTGCCTGCCAGCCATCAGTACACTGCTGGCAGAGTGGGGGAGGTGAAGGAGACAGTGGATAGATTGAATTTGTTGTGAGGAAAAATAAAACTTCCAGGATGATGAGGCAGTTAGTGCTGATAATGTCCGTCAGACAGTGTTGTTGAGTCTCATGAGGATCTTTAAATTATTGGGAAAATATCTTCAGCCAGAGAAAACAGAAGGAGTGGATCTTACAGACAAGGAGTACGTGGTGTTGGACACGTTCTGCCTCGATGTATGCCTGCATGTAGGTACTTACAGAAACAGACTGCAGGAGAAACATCTGGTTTGCTCCTGGCACAGAGTCCCAGAATAAATTTCTGCCACATCATAAAAACCTTTACTGCGGTTGGCTCTCCCACAATACCACCAACAAAGCCCACAGAACCACTGACAAACCCACACTGATTGATATTACCCAGCTCACTGCTGTCGCTCAACCACCTGGTCTCCATGGACTCTAATTATACAGAATGTGCAGACTGGGATTCCAAATTAAGCACACATGTAACGAGCAGGTGCTGCAAAAGTCCTGATCATATTTTTACCAGCCAAAATGGCATAGTATTGTTTTTTCACCTTGTGAGACCATGTGTGTGTCATCATAGCATACGTGGTCCCAAAAACACCTACTGTTGCGGGAATTACCCATCGAGTCAGTTTTGACTACTTTGTCAGGTGTTTAATGTCTGTCTGTCTGTCTGTCTGTCTGTCTGTCTGTCTGTCTGTGGACAGTTTTTGTCAACGGGATAATGTCACGACCGTGCAAAATACAGTCACGAAACGTTACAGGTGTGTAGTTAAAGGGATAGTTCGGGTTTTTTGACTTGAAGTTGTATGACATTACCAATAGCAGTGTAGTGCATCAACAGTGACTTTCCCCCCGGTGCGTCCCGTGAGCGGAGTTTTGGCCAGGTCTCGGTGTTGAAGAAAGTAG
>OMNW01017008.1:118834-129067 GCA_900303245.1 Selene dorsalis
GCCAGCATAGATATAAGATCACTGACACATAGCTCCGTCAGCCAAATGGGCTGGGTCTCTTATATATTCCTTACATATATATATATATATATATATACATAGCCTATGTAATTTTTCCTTCCATAGGGATACAGATGTTCATGCAGTTGCCATGGTAAGGGGTGTCCTTTAGCGAAGGAGCAGCAGAGGTGTCGCACGATGCACTTCACCCTTTCAGAGTTATTAGACAGCCCTGGTAGCTTCCACCATTGAAATACCAACCTCCCAGCAGGGTGGCCAAAGTCACTTGGTAACGTCACGTGCTGTAAAATATAGACAGAATTTATTTTTACATAAATTGCCATTTCACCCTCAAAACATCAAGGGAGTTATTGATATCTTCTGGACATGATGAAAAGTAAATATTCCCACAAATGACAGCTACATCCCACTGAAACAAATAACAGCTGAACTTCAGTATTTCAGATTCTGTGTATTATTCCATATTAAAGTTTCCTTCTCTGCAAGGTATTGTATATCCCAAAACATAACATACGCTATTAATATATTTTCTCATAGAAATAAATATAAACAGATATCCTTTGACTAAAAAGAGGAAACAGGGCTGGATTTCCTTTGTTTCTAAAGTTAGCAGTGCCTGGGATATATCCATAAAAATTCATAAGGACATTGTGTGGTCATTTAAAAGGAGGCCAGGGCTCTAATTATCAATTTGCAGGGTTATTACTCTCCCAGGAAGCACATACGTGCTGTTATGTACGCAGGATACTTTCATTAGTGCTAATAAAAGACCTTTTTTATTGTTGGACCATTCACAGGTAATTTCCTATAAAAGTTGGAATTCTTCCAGGTTTATTGTATATTTCATAACAGAATAACATATTTTCAGTTAGTCACATGAGAATAATTAAAAACAAGTACAATGTTAATATCACGCCCAAGGCTGCTGGGCAAAGTGGATGTTGTGCTTAGAGTTGGCCAATAAAATCAGGGGTCTCAGCTCTATGAAATCTTTGAAGTTCAGATCTGGTGCTCTCTTTCTGGCCCCTTCTCCAAACATTTGTCTTCATCTCCAGGATGGCTGCCGGCCCTGGCCTTGCTGCCAGCTCCTCACTGCTTGTTTTATGATTAAATACATTCTGATTTGCCGGACCATGTTGTAAACTTCCTGTGTGGTTGCACCGTCAGGTCTGTGTTCCACACTGCTGCTCCCCAAAGGCCTTGCGTGAACACCATTATTATCCCTGCAAATTAGCCCAGTTAACCCACCCCTGCTCCAGTTCACTCTTTGTTAACCCCTCATTTTTCACCATGTCTGGACCGTGGACCAAAGGATTGTAGAAACTGGCCCACCGTCACCACCCCTCCCTACCCAACATCCCCATCCACCCCTGTCCCGGCAGATCCTAACCCCTGTGAATATTAAACAGCACAGACTGCAGGAATGCCACAGCTAAATTGGCAGCAGATGTTGCTGAGGGGATTTGGTTGTGAAGTGTTTTGTCTGCAAACTGAGCTGTAAAACATCGCAGGCCTGACAGGTTCTCTGGTGAGCCTCTGAGGTGAAATGGCACAAGGGCAATATAGCCCTGTAGTGGCTCTACTGAGGCTCACACTGGTGGCTGAACACCCAACCATCCATTTTATGGTCACTTATGAAGAAAGGCTTCAGGAGACGAGCTGAACAAAGAGACTATTTCAAGTTGGAATACAACTAAGTTAAGGTGCGTTTGAGGTGTCAAACCCACTGTAAATAACATCACAGAAAATTCAAGTTCAAACACAACATCAGAAAGTAATCTCTAAATTCTGTCCATATGGTGTTGTCCTTTACATGACATTGAACGGTTTTTGTCAAACAAGACAGATCTCAATTTAAAATGTGGAACTCATGTCAACATACAAGCAGATTACATTTTAATGTATGCTGAAATATGTTTTTAGAAAAAAAAAAAAAAACCTACATATGATCCAAGAGTGGAAAATGTTGCTTACCTGCTGGTCATGTCATGTTGAGAGGAAGCAGGCCTGAGATGTCTGGGTGTCTGGGAAAAAGATGAATGACTGGTGCAAAAAGAAAATGATTTCGTAGTTTGTTCCAAATTCTAAACCAGCCATTGCTCCAGGCTACGACTGCAGACTTAAACTGTGGCACATGTGATTTCTTATTCCCAGCACAAATTATGATAGTTTGGACTACTGGTGCTCTGGCTCCAAGGCCCCTGAGCCACAGGAAGAGGAATTGGTTGTGGGCTCAAATGAATCAGCGGATGGTAACAGGAATAATGTTCTCATGGACTCTGAAATTTCACAAGCAAAACAAAGCATTTTCAGTCCAAATACAACAGCTTTTATTGATGCAAATCTGCACTTATCAATATTTTATGGGCACAAAGAGGTCAGATGACTGTGCGTAGTGTGGAAGTTGTTGCTTGTGGTGATGAAAAGATAAATAACTGCAGTTTCCGGAACATTGTAGTGTTGTTCAGCTTGTTTTTCGTTTAACTTCATTGTTTTTCATTCAGTCTTACTGGCAATTGATGATACTTGCACATATTATCTTCAAGAGTTGGCATAAACCAGTACAGCGCTATAGAGTGAGTCGATATTACACATACTACTGTATATTCATCACAAACACATGTTCGCAATAACAGGTTAATAATGTCAGCGCTTACATATTCTACCACTGCTCCCATGTGGCCAGAGCCTCAGTTAATGCCAGTAAATAAAATAGATTCTTGGCCATGGTTTATCTACATACAAACATCTTGCAGTACATTATTTCAAATTGAGGGCCCTTCTGGTGGTCTGCAAATGCACTTGCAGTCTACTATCTCATAATATAAGTATACCATCCATCAGCAGAGAAATTCCAGAGAAATCACTGGTGTAAGTGCTGCAGCAGAGGGGAAGACCTCTTGCAGCAACCGTGTGATATGATTTTTGTCTAACTGATAACAACCCATTACAACTGAGGCATGGGTTCCTAAATGCAGGTTGAGTGCAGGGAGCAGCCCATGTTTCTGACAAGGTGAAGTTTAACATGAGAATTAAATTCAAGGGTGGCCAAGATCCACGTAGGCCTTCTGCCAAGAATCCAATACAACAAATGGTCGAATCTGTGTAAGCCCCAGACTAGCAATAAAGTCACTATGCTTAAAAAATGCTAACATCCTTTAATAGGTATGAAAGCCACTGCAGCAGAATACAAATCCTGGCTATTTTTTCTACTGTTCCCTGTAGCCCAGACTTTTATCCACTTCCATCCAGCACACCCTGTGAAGTTGATTAATTGAACACTCTGGGACAAAGGGGGAAACTTTTATCAACTTTGGCTGTGAGTAACCCAGTGTGTGGAGTTTGGGGAAATTAAAAAAAAAAAAAAAAAAAGCTGCTTTGCTTTATCTCCTGATCACAAGACAAGGCAGTGAAGTGTTTGCCAAGAAATAGAGGTATCACAAATTCACAGAGATGGCAGATTAAGATGAGGAGTCTTGTGTTGGAGGTGTTTGCCACCTGCTTTGGGACAGACATGAAGGGAAGCGCGGGGGTAAATGTGGGGTCACGGCTGTCAGCAGTCTCTCAGTTATACAGGCCAAGGGGGACTGCACATATCAGGAGGGCAGAAACTACAGTGATGACATGATGGGAGGGGGCCATGGGGTTATACAGCCACACTACCACCATCTTCATTCAGTGTGTGTGTGTGTGTGTGTAAACATTTCATTAAGCAGTTTTCTGTCAGGACTCTTATAAGATGCTCCCACAGTCAGATCTGTCCACGACCCCTATAAAAAGAGAGGGATGCCCACTTCCTGCTACCCTCAGGCATGCCAGTCCTGCCTCAAGGGAAAGGGGCCCCCATAATTTATTATTTGTTCCCCTCTTGTTAAGAAAATACTTTCTCAATGGCTCTTTCTCCTTTGTATATTTTCACTGTTCTTATTTTCTTCCTTGATTCAACCCCGTCCCCTCTTATTTATTTGCTTTCTAAACACCAGCATGGTTTGCTACATTCAAGCTGTCATGAAGAGACTTTAAAAAATTACTTTTGTCCTCATTGAAGACAGTGTTTATTTGCCTGAGTGAACCTGCGGGGATAAGAGTAGTCTAGGGATAACTATGTGAGCCAGACAATGCAAGCTGACCTGGGTTAGCATTACCTCAGGCCTTAATCAAATTCTACTGCTTCAGATTGAAGATATGTCGACTGACACACTGAGATCAGATGTCATAATTTATCAGCCTGGCGCTGCCACTCTTAATGTAGGGACATTCCTGCACCATGTGAACTTAATGGGTTGTTATGTCCACAGCATATGTTGTGTGAAGTGGTTTCTTTCAGCAACAGGACCAAACTCTCATTGAATCCCAGCAGGGACTTTTTTTTGTTTGTTGCTGTTGGTCAGTTTTGTTGCTGCTCTCTCAACCCCCCGTCATCCACAGAACCCATCAAGGCAAGAAGAAGAGGGATGAAAAGGCCACAGAACTGGCTGACCACTGATCCATGACTCAGCTTTGAAAATCTCCGCCCTCAAATCAAATTGTCCAGCTTCAAGGAGTGAAGGTGCCACAGTCCTGCCCCGGGCCACTCAATGTCACTGGCAAGCTTTGAGGGGTTAATGCGCATTTTTCTCAGTTGTCAAGGACGTGTGATGGGGGCAAAGGAATACGGAGGAGCGCAGGGGTCACCACACTCACAAATATCCACGAGAGTCCTTGAAATACTCAATTGTGCTCTAGAAGAAGCAGGAAATACCAACTTTCCAAATGTAAGCACAAGTCATTTCACATCTAAGTTTTTCCTGGAATGAGAGTAAATCCGGATCTCAATCTGGAATTAGGTTAACAGGAGATTTTTGTCATGTGGCAAAACCGGTTCACTGGTTTACTGATGATTTTGTGTCATAGAGAGAATTGTCTTTTCTATAGATATTGTACAATTTAAATGCATCACTTTTTTTGAGAATATCGTACCTTTATGTCGTTTTTGTCATTTTACTTGTTTATCATGTTGAAAGGTGTTACACATTGCTATGAACCCTCTGGCTATTATATGTTAGTGGTCTGAATGTTGATTTCCATAAATTTCAGCTAATTTCCTCAAGAAGTGCAGCAGTAAAGTCGAAAAAAGAGGGAAAACACAACTCCAACTCAAGGTGAAGACAGCGCAGCCATATGACATTAAGAACACTGTGTGGTCTGTTGGCTTTTGATTTGAGAGATACAGAGTTAAGCACTGAGGGAAAACAACGTCCTCCAGCTCCTCTCCTCCGACCTCCTCTGACGTCCTGATTGAGCTCTGCAGCCCTGAGAAAACAGACACAGCGGTTTCCTCTTGTGCCGGCCATGTTTCATGTCGGGACAATTAAACAAGTCACATGTGGCCACCGAGCCCGAACCCCTCTCCAGACACTGAACTCAATTATTACAGAGGCTAACTCCTCATCGCCACGAGTTCACTGAGTGTGGCTAATCTTATCTGATCCGTTATTAGCAGCATTTTTCATCTTTACGGCAGAGCTAACAAGCCTTTGAGATCATTAAATAGTGAGGAATGTTCAAATCTCAAGTTAAGCATGAAGATGAGTGAAAGAAGGATCACTGAACATAAATCACTTCGCTCTGTACATCGCTTTAAAGCTCGCAGGCCACTCTCATGAAATGGAGAAAAGAAATCTCACAGTTTGATGTGATCTCTCATGCAACAACTTTTATTTAATTTAAAATCTAAAGCACACTCTGACACTTGTGCAGAGGCAAGAACCAAGAATGATTTATCACAGACAGGTGGTAGAAAATAAGGAAAAGATTACTAAGGAATGTATTACCAAAAGCTTATTTTTCAAATGACAGCATATTGAGCTCTTCAAAGAAGGAATAATGAATCGCACAGAAAGATCCAGGTGCTGCAGACAAACAACTTCATGACCCATTTGAAAAGCAAACACAGTTTTATGTGAAATCAACATAAATGCACAAGTGTAAAAGCCAAAAAAAAGAAAAAAGACAGAGGGACGCTTTAAGTTAGTGAGGAGAGGGAATTGTCAATATGTTTGTTAACAGTGACGAGGTCAAAGGTTAAGAGCTGGTAATCAGACAAAGTTCAGGTGATGGACGAGGTGGTATCAGAGGGAGAATGACATGACGGAGCCGCACAGCTTAGATTGTGTGTGTGTGTGTGTGTGTGAGAGAGAGACTTTTTCGACAAAGAGGGGACAACATTTATGAATTGTATCAACGAGCTGGTGAAGATAAAACCCACTTAGGGAAATATCACTGCCAGACACTGAACGAATACGCACTCATCACGGAGCCCTCATCCTCCCACCTCCCTACTTCCCTCCCTCTTTGAGACAGCTCCATCTTTCTTTAAGTCTCGGGGTCGTCTGCCAGTGACCTGTTATCAATGGCCCGGCTCGGGCCTCCAGACAGCATTAATCTGTCATGATAAGTTTACATCTGCTCAAATTGCTGTGTCGGTACCTTAAGCTTCATCCCAGTGCTGATTTAGAGTCTGGATTTCATGGTTGTCTTTTGTCAGTTTCCTAATCCATGTGTGGGAGGGGGAAGCATCCAGCCAAACCTCAAGCCAGCCACTCTGACTCCTCAGCGTCTTCTCACAGGTTGCACAGCCTCTCCTCCTCTTCCTCCACCAGACTCCTGAACCACAGAAACAAGGAAACACACGCAGTACAGGTGAGCAGGTAGTCCCAGTTCACCTGAGAGACAGAGCAGTGGAAGTTATTGAGGTTTAGAGTTTGTTCTTGACTCTGCGACGGCAATCTCACCAGCAACTTACTAACATTTTCAGTATGAGCGAATCTGTTCTTGATTCTCTCAATCAGTTCATTAACAAAGTTTCTTTAAAGGGGAACTATGCAGGTCCAATCGCTTTTTCATTGTTTTGGTTGCTTTTTTTTCCCCAAGGAGCTCCCCTACAGTTTCGGAGTGCATATTTTCAGTGTTGTAAAAACTCACCGCTAAATCCTTTGTAAAACTAAAAACTTTGAAACATTTCCACTTTCCTGAATCCAAAGATCTTTCATTGTCCAACAGATTTTTGAATGTGGGTGATTTAGATATGAAATATGAAATATGAAATATTATGCAGAAATTTAACTGATTATTAGCTCATTGGCTTTTCTGGAGCTTTCAGTTATGAACCTTAAACATGGACCTTGAGGTGAGATTGTTGTGCTAAATTTTACTGTGTGTCTTTGAGGACGTCTCAACAGAACTATCCATACACTGTGTGCTGTGCTTTTTCTTCCTTTGCCTTACAGATGTTCTACTTTATTTCTTCAAGCTTTTCTTAATTTGCATGACAAAAATCCCTCATCTTGTAAAATAGTTTCCAGGTTTGCCATGCTTTGTGCGAGCTGGATCATCTCTCCCACTCTGTCTTCCTCAGTAATCAACACCATTTTTAGCCTCTTTCTTTTGTTTTCCTCTTGTCATACTCAGTGCCCTTTCAAATAAATTTTTACAACATCCCAGCCTTGTTAAACTAGAGATCGTACAGGGCTTTTAAATCTCAGTGTCAGAGAGTTTCCTTTTGATGCTGCTGTCATATTGGAAACGTTATCCCGAAGTCCAACACTCTGGATTTTTAAAGAAAACATCTGCCTGCTGCATCTGGAAACACTAGCAATCAGAGTGGTGAGAGTGAATCAGTAGTGAGAGTCCAGAAAACAAAAATAGAAATCTGAGAGATCACATAAAGCTGTATTTTATGAAATGTTTGATTACAGCAGTGTTAAAACAGTCCCTACAGTCGTCCACTGCTGCATGTAAACTTAACTAAAATGGATTCTGTCTTCAGTTGAGCTACTTGTTGCCGTGTCATGCAGACCCTATTGAATGAATTACATTGTAATATGGTTCACATTAGTGGTCAGCAAAGGCAGGGAGCATCTGCACAAACTGCTCCGAGATGCTTTCACAGGCCATCAGCCATCCAGTAATGGCAGCCTGGGGTCATTAGGGTCTGTTGTGCAGACAGTTTGCCACGGCATGGAGAGAATAAACAACCACCATTTTCATTTCTAATTCATGGTTTTAATCACGGATGACAAAACACCCAGTAAGTGAAGAGAGGGAGGAGAAGAAAAAAAAAAGTTGGCACTGACTGTGTGCCTTTCCTTTGCCTTAAATGTCTTTGGGACAGTCTGTTGGGTAAAGAGAGGGAATTAAAACTGTGGCGAATTTGGAAATGTGTGGAACTGAGGGGGCTGCTGACATTAACAGGCTGGCGTGGAGAAGAGCTGGCAGAGCCCCAGCACACAGCGCTGACAGTGTGAGGTCCTCTTCGCCCATTCTAATGAGGCATTGTGAGCATCTGAGCTCAAGCCCGCAGCAGGGCCCCCCCTGGGGGTCACATGCAAGTTGGATGGGCGATGGAGGGCCCGAGGAGGAAGTCCATGGCAGCAGGACGACATGGCTGAAGTGCGTCACTCCACATACCAGGATGGCAGATGGTTAAACAACTTCAGCGAGCAGAAGCAATGGCATGAAACATCTTCAAGGTCACGTACAGGAAACTGCAGCGATTCAGAAGTTATT
The DNA here is from genome assembly GCA_900303245.1 of Selene dorsalis. Classification (NCBI taxonomy): domain Eukaryota; kingdom Metazoa; phylum Chordata; class Actinopteri; order Carangiformes; family Carangidae; genus Selene; species Selene dorsalis. The sequence goes on from OMNW01017008.1 coordinate 127,403, forward strand.
TCCTCTGACCCTGCTGGCCCCTGATCTCAGCCCTTTGTCTGCAGAAATACCTCATTATGGACATAACGGATGTCCAGGTGACACTATATGAGATGCCTGGACAATACTGGGCCTTAACACAGGATCTTGCGGAAATACTCCTGGTATTATTCACCGCGATGCTTTTGTAGAGACGTTTTGTTGCAGAGAAAGACGGTGACAACAAACACGTCATTTGCACATTTCCACCTGCGTTGCCTTTTTTTGCATGTGTGTGTTTTAAGATTAGCTCATATGTAAAGAATGTCAAAAAGTAAACAGAGCATCAAGCTGATCTGAATCTAATGATATCATCCCGGGATCATTATGCGCTCTGCCTCTGACGGCCCATTCTCCTCGACAGGTTTAAATAATGTCTGGCACTTTATTGAACACCGTAGGGGACGTCTGTTTTCATTTCACCTCCTACTGCAGAGATGGGAATCTACAATATACAGTATGTCAGGGAGGGCTGAGAGTCGATGGAGTTTAATTGCAATCAGAAGCTACAGCAGCTTTAACAGGAGAAGACAAACTAATCAGTGAAGTCACCTGGTTCAATGTTTTTGTTGGAACGAAAACCTCCATGTTGTTGCTCAGACCAGGTGAACCATCCCTGCTCCCAAGGGCTGGTTCAAGTCTATTGACAGACAGCCTTGCTACAAATTAGACTTCACTTCGCATTTTATATCCCTGGTGTTATTCTACCGAACTGTACAAGACATACAGGCTGTGGTAAAATTTTAGGGGTCTCATGTGAGAATAACACCCTGCAGCTAAATTAAGATGAGAACAGAGTTATGGAGGCATGGAGAATGACTGTAATCACTATATTTATGGTTGCTCTTTATTACAAAGTGTGTAAAAGAAAAGTGATCAAACATTATGGTCTTTTATTGCATATACGGCCTTTAAATTAAAATGTAATTTTGGCAATAAAGTAAATCCCAGGAGGTAAGAATCAATTATATCTTTCCATCATTAAATAATTTACAGTCTATAGAAGACATGATGTCGCACACTGAGCTTCTTATGAGTGTAGCCTGTCACCAACTTACGTCAGTGAAGAGGATCAAGTTTCAAGTGCAGTATCTTCCCAGGTAACATTGTCAGATTTAATAATGCAGTTTTATTTCTTTACAGCTTCGTTTTATTCTTAATTAAAATGATCCTTAAAAATATTTCATTTTCACGCAGTTGTGGACGTCCTCAGATCCTTTACTTAAGTAAAAATCAAAATACATTTAATATGTAAAAATATTCCAATACAAGTAAATGCAAAATATTACTATTATAAGTACCATTTCATTTCATTTCTGGAAAATGTATTTATAGTAGCAAAAGTATTTGGTACTGTGTAGTGCTGTGGTACTGTGTGCAGAAACACAGCTTTAGGTGTGTTATTATATCATTAAAACATTAGATTATTGAAAACTATTACTTTAATACTGCAATTGGTCTGAACTTAAGTAATTTTAGGTAATAAATACACTACAATTGTCAGATACTGTAAATGTAGAGCTGTGTGATATAGAATAGTATAAAATGCCAACCACAGATTTCAGATGTTTTTTTGATTTTTTGGTTTCTGTGTGTGTGTGTGTGTGTGTGTGTGTGTGTGTGTGTGTGTGTGTGTGTGTCTCTCTC
>OMNW01017013.1:4075-22423 GCA_900303245.1 Selene dorsalis
TTCGGGGGAAATGTAGAAATGAAGATTAACTGGTCAGCCCTTCAGGTAACCATTGATTTTCATTTTTAAGAAACCACGAACACCACGACATTACAATCCTCTGAACACACGATTTTGAAGACACGAGATCTCACAGATCAAACGCAACTTCAGAAGAAACATCCCTCATGAGGTGTTTGTGTTGTTGCCATAATGATAATCTGAAGAAGCTGCTCCTCTTGCTGCGTATTTCATTTGGCATTTGACTAAATGGAAATGGAAGAAATCAGTTTTAGCTGTTGATGGACAGCTGCCATTGTTTTTTATTTTGATACCTTGCTGTCGAAGGTTTGACAAAATACCTGGCAATTATACTCACCAAAACCACAACAAGAAGTAACCTAAACACAACGCAGAACAACACAGTGAAGAGAAGCCAGGGGACGACTGGAAGTAACAAAGCAAAAGGTTTCAGTGGAGAAAGAAAGAGAAAGCAGCTACAACGAAAACATAAAGTGTATTAACAGTAAAGTCTGTTCATGTTGAGCCACGGGCCAATTACGAAAACAGGTTTTCATAACTGTCTGTCTTGTTGGCATGACTTCAATATTGTCCGTCTAACCCAAGTATGAAATGGGTTTTAGAAATATCTCCGCTCTCGGGGATCTTTGGCTTCACCAAATGGCATGAGGTGGAAAGGTGGAGCGGCGGAGGGCGCAGATGAGGAAGGCACAACTGTGGAAAATAATTTCAAGCCTCATATCTCAGATTGATTTTGAGGATTTCAGAGCAAACAGGCTTCTTGGAAAATGAATAGATTTCTTAGATAGTCCACAACAGCTTTTGAAGATTTCTTAGACTCACTGTTTTTTTTCTAACTCTGCTTCTTCCCACACACCCCTCATGATTTATACAGCACGCTACTGTTCAGCTTCGAAAAAAAAAAGGTCTGAAGCGTTTCACTCTCAAGTAAGTCTTAAAATCTTTTTTTTTTTTTTTAGAAAATAATAAAGTCTTTGTCCTTGAGCAGCTGCAGTTGTTAATGGCAAGATACATTTTTATATCCAGCTGCACCAGCTGTTGCCACCGCAGATTTTCCAGTTGTTGTTTTTTTTTTTTCCTCGAACAAGGTCGACTCCTGTAACTCTACCCGTCACAAACAAAACACACTGCCCCTGGTAAAAAGTAATAATCAGATCTATTGATCCCTGCAGGAAGGGAAAGGATCTGCACTCAGAGGTCAGACCGCAGGGTCGGCAGGACCCAGTGTCCTGCTCAAGGACGTTTCAGCGTGGTGCGGGCTCGATCGCCAACACCGGGTTATTCACCACCTGGAATAATACTGATGTGGTGATAAACATTTGCAGTGTCTTTTTGACAAATTTGAGAAAATAACTCATGATATATTATATCTCAGTGATATGATGGAAGAGCAGAGCCAAGAGTTGGATATGCTCTAATATTATTTAGTCACACGTTTGTGTAAAAGTAACTTGCAAATTTGCAAGAAAAACCTCACAAATTCACAAAAGGCTAAATCTCAAATTCACAAAAAAACAACAAATTAGAAGGAAAAAAAACTTTCAAATTTGGGTTTTTGTTTTGTATTTTTTTTATCAGGGGAAGAAACGTGTGTCTACGCTGCACAGGCATAATGATCTGTCATATTTCCCTAATTGCAAAAGCATGATTAAAATCTTCCACTGCAGACACGAGGCAAAACAAGTGACGTCTGTCCAACCTTGAAGTGTAGACTTTTTTTGGGGGGGCTTGTAAATTTGAAACTTTAAACTTGAATTCAGATTTTTGAACTATAAATTTTCTGAACTCACAGTGGCCCTCATACCTCCGTCGTACAGTAACCTCTGTTAAAGCTCAGATTTCTAAAAGAGGGGGTGTGGGGTTTGACTGACATGGGCTTCTGTGTCTAATGCCCAGTGATGGACGGCAAAGATTCCCATGTTTAGTCCGTGTTGTGTAACTGCAGAGTTTGTCACACAAAGACTAAATGATGGACTTTGTGAGGAGTGATGCTTTCAGGTTTCATAATGTGACGTTTAGGATCCAGGGCATTAATGCAACTCAAAACTCATGTATTACTCATTTCATTTTACACATTGTTGTTCAGGGGGAGGCACTAATACTAATGCTAATGCTTGCCTCAGGTCCAAGTGTGTGTGTGTGTGTGTGTGTGTGCGTGTGCTACGTATAAAGATACACTACAGTAACTGCTGTACAGGCAGGGTGAGGGGGTGGGGACGTGGTGGATGGTTGGTTGGTTGCAGGGTCGGGGTCAAAGTCTTAAAATGTGTGCGTGTGCACATGTGTGTGTGTGTGATTTGTCAGAAACCTTACAGATTATTTGAGGTATAAAAGTCCCCGAGGAGAGGTCAAAGGTCGTCATATGAGATCAGTGCAGATGACAAGATCATAGACAGAAGCAGCTGCTGTTGCCCTGGAGGACAGAGCATGAAGCTACGCTCATTAGGCTGTTGTCATCTCTCTGCGCGTCTCCGTGAAATGTGTGTGTGTGTGTATGCGTGTGCCTGGTGCACACTGCGTTAGTGTCTGTCCCTGTGTGTACAGTGTGTTGTCTTCGACTAACAGTCCTCTACTTGCTCAGACTCAGCACAAGACAAAACTCTCTTAAAATGTCCTCCATTTGTTTTCATTGATTCATGAACAGCTGACATTTTGGAGATACCACATTTTCACACAGCAGAGGCTGCAGTGGCATTTCCAAAACAAAAAAAGTCCTCCGGGAGAAATTGAAGAGATACAGTTTGAAAACAGTGCAGGGAAGAAAAGAGGAAATCAGGCTGAAGTCACCTGCAGGGAGAAGAGGACAGAAATGTGAGGATGAATTCCTTGACACATGTTCTGTTATATTGACCTTTGACCTGACCAAACCGTCTCTGATTACTAGTTTGTATACAGTATGTATATTATTGATAGTTGATTTTCATTGAATCAGGATATAGAAGTTGACATGACCATAATGTTATTAAGTCAACATTATATCCCGAATGATTGATAATATGAGGGGTCCATGCTGTTTCAGCCACTAAAGTCAAATATCTACACAAGTTTTGAGTCGTAGTCAGAAGCTGGATGTTGATGTTTTAATTACTCTGATAGGACTTGAACATCGAGTGAGAAGTGATGCTGTCAGGTTTCATTATGTGACCTGTGGCATCCAGGGCATTTTGGAGCGAGACTGAAAAAGGGACTTAGTGCAACACAAAGTTGTACATGGAGTTGTGCTGGTATTGTCTCTCGTGAATGTGTTGTTAACAGCTGGTGATAATATAAAAAGGACTATCCACTCTGAGGTTTGCTGTAACGGAATTTGCCCATGAATTTTCCCTTGTCCCTCTTTCTGTCAGGTGTTTTTTAACCCTCATGTCTTGTGTTGAAATCCTGTAGAAGATGCAGCTCCTTGTGGATTTATCCCTTCACTTAATCATTGAATCAATAATACCAATAACATGTCTACGCCCTCTTTTTCTGAATTATTGTCCGCTGACAGAGGGATCTGGTGTCCCTCTCACTATGCTTTCATATCTGCAGCAGTCGTTAAGGGAAACCTAATCAGACTTTTTTTAATTAAAGAGGCCAGAGTGTTGGTGCTGAAGGAGGAGGAGGTGGTGAGGGGAGAGGACGGCAGCAGATGAAGAGAAGAGGTCGAGTCTGTCTCCTGAAAGCCACTTAAATCCCTTTCTTATTAACTCTGTGACACATGATCTACCTCCATCCCCACCTCACCCCGCCACACACACACACACTCACAATAAACAGCCCCCTTCATCTGTACTGCATGGTATCATGTCATCAGTTGAGGTGCTTCTGTCTGTGCTTCGCATCATTAACGCTTCACTGAAAATAGGTTTTACATTGACATTTTCTTATGTAAATGGGCCCCGACCTTAAGCTGAAGGAATCTGTGTAGCTACATGGAACTGACCAAACCTTAAAATATGACATTTCTCAGAGCAGTGATGAAAAGTTCATCACGTTTCACATGATCAAGTTGTTTCTTAATGAAAATGCTGAGGCTAAGCACAGAGCACAGTTTGTATAGTTTTTAGTTTTGGTCACTATATCACGTAGTCATTAAAAATTAGAGAGAATCTGATGGTGCAAGAAAAAAAGGAAAAGTTGTAGCCCATTTTGTGCACATAGATTTACATGTTATAACTCAGAGGACATAATTAAGTCCCAGCTATCGGAGACTAACCACAGACTAACCCGTACACAGTCAGTAGCATAGATCTGACATTCGGCCGGCCCACCCATTTGGTCCAGATGTAAATATTTTGATAACAGCTCTCACCCTCTCAGTGTCGGACTTCTACAGGCCTGACACTGTTGCACTCATGAAGGGAAGTTTTTTTTTTTTAAAACATCAAAATCAATCCAATCGAGCTGCCGAAATCCTCTTTCATCATTTCATACTGTGTTTTTTTTATTTTTTTTACCTGCTGCCCTTTGGTCAGTGAATCAGGTGTGTTATGCTAGCAGCAGCTAATGTAGCCAGAAGGCGTTGGCCTCAAGCTGAGACGATCCCTCAATTGTGGGCTCAATTTAGCAAAAGCTACAAAGTCATTTCCAGCTACATGATCCTTTTTTATTTAAACTGGATTTCTGCAGCCTACTTGCGTGAAGCTACTTGTTTAAGGGAACCAAATATTCCTTGTGTTTGCATATGGGCAAGCAACTATACCTCAAATATTCATCCTGATGTATACATGCAGGGAGGGGTGTCTCATGAATCCAAGCTGCTGTTCCCATCCCCTCACTAAACACAAACAGATGAGACAGTGAGGTGAAATCTTTTCGAGAAAATGTGTTGAGTTTTCCATCTGTTCACATGGGTGTCGGAGTGATTGACAGCAGGGAGCGACTCATTTGACTAGGAAACCGGTATGGAAACGCCTGACTTGGGCAAACTAGAAGAAAAATAAAGCAGGAACAGAGGGGGAACCACACTGAGGTGTCATGTTTAAGATGATGGATTATCGATCTCAGGCAATTATCAAGTCGGAGACGGCTGTTTTTCATGCTGTACATGGCAGCAACTGGCTTCTTCTGAAGGGAGGACGACGTGAACAGGGATATCTCTGACTGCTCGGGTTGTGACAAAACTGGAACAATTTGAAAGAGAGAGGAAAGCTATTAAAAGAAAGAACATTTTATTCATTAAAGAGCATGAAGAAACATCTGTACTTTCTCTTCCTCTGGTGAGATTCTCTGTCAAATCTGTACGTTACATATGAAAGAAAACTCTGGAAGCAGAAACTCTGAATTGAGTTTGAAATATTATTGGTTTTTAATGACTGTGTTGTGAAGGAGTCAGCGTTTTCTATTTGTTGTGCTAAAATCTTTGTGTTTTCATTTTCCCTGTAATAGTTAAGAAAATGAACAACAGATTTGTCCTTTCAGTTACTTAACAAGCACGGAGGCCAAACTGTCTCGTCCCGTTTCCTCTGTTGCAGATGTCACATTTGTAGGTTTCGTGTCACCGATAGATTTGAAGATACATTAAGTTGTGAGATGATTTCTTTTTTGCATTTCTCTGTCCTGTTAGACGCCAAACAATCCATTGATTTTCCCAGCAAACGAATTGGTAATGAGGGTAAATGGCAGTCGCAGCCTTGATGTGCAGCTGTTGCAGAGTCTTTGCGTCCCTCAGCCTTAACATCCAGAGGACCAGACCGCTCGCTCTCCGGAGGGAGAGAATCTAAAAAGGGTCAGCTGTGGGCCAGAGATTTGGGTTTGAACAAGTCCCAAAATGGCCGAGTACATTGAGGTTATGAATAAGTAATGACCTCTCTTATCTCAACATCTGTCGAGGTGCCCTAAAGCAAGGCACTTAATGACTTCGGCTGTACCAAAAATCTCTCTCCACTGTGCAAATGTATGAAAGAAAAAAACACTCAGCTGACTTTTCTTTAACAAAATAAATAGACCTACGTAAACCTCCATCTAAAAAAAAACTAATCAAATTCTGCATCTGCAACGATCAGAGCATCAATTAGCATGAGAGCACTGGCTCCTGTTTTAGCATAAGAGCGACCTCAGTGCTTTTTGTGTGTCTCTGCACATGTGTGTGTGTGTGTGTTCGTGCACAGACACAGCCACTGAAGCAGCACAGTCCCAGCTGTTGAAAAAAAATGAATGTCAGCAATCACTTTTCCTTTCTCTCCTCATTTTCCACAGCGCGACATGAGGTCAGCTGTCGCCTCTTCTCTGAATGCTTAATTACTGTTTGGGAAATGTATCTTGATTTTACTTGAACCCCGAGCCACGTGTTATCCTCCACAGTTGCTTAATGAGCATGTGAAGTGGTCTCATCTGTATTTATGAGCACTGCATGTTACATGTGTGAGTGACTCTTCTTTGCTTCCATAGTGTTTTTGTTTGTTTTCTTTCTTTTTATGCATTAGCCGGATCTCTTATTTTTGAAGAGTGAAGTTAAGAAAGAACAGTTTTGAAATGATAAATCAAACATTTAGATAACCGATCAATACTTTTAATTATTATCAAGCCAAAAAAAAAAAAAGTTTTTTCCAGCTTCTGCTGTTTGTCACAGTTTCATATAATTGTGAATTGATTTGTTTTGGGCTTTTGGACCTAACCACTTGGAAACAGAGTGCAATTTTTTCATTCTGTTTTGATATTCTGAAGGCTAAATAATAAGCTAATTTACCTGGAAAAATAAAAAAAATATATTAGGTAGCAGCCTTTTATTAAATTAATGATGTACTTTTTTGCTTGATTGGAAAGAAAAAATACCAGAATATTCTCTATGCTGCAAACCCTCAATGGCATCCATGACGATGGTCTATGCGCAGTAACCTGCAGCAAAAAGCAGCGGGGTGGTCGGTGTACTTGTGTCTGCTGGCATGTGTGTGGTGACGGTGACAGGACAGTGTAATCAAGGAGAGAGACACCGGCCATTGTTATGCAAATGAGGAGAGAGGCTTGGACTCCTTCCCAGGTTCCATTGCTGTCGTAGCATTTCAGCACCACGGGTCAAGTAACACGGGGAGTTGGAGCCGAGAGTCGCTCTCAGTGTGAAGTGCTGTTTGGTTTTTAAACATATGCACGTCGCTCATTACTGACGGCACCTGACGTTCATGACCGTCTGTCCAGGTTTTTGAGCTCAGAGATTATTAAGGGGGGATGTAACAGTGAATGTGACTCTCACAGCGGAGGAAGTAATGAAGGTATCATTGACTGTATTATTAAAGAGTGACAAAAGCTAAGCCACACTAGCCTCTCCCTGCTAATGGATCCCAGCAATTATTTTCTGAATAAATCCTTCTGTGTCCGTCCTCTTCCCCATGCTCCCTCTCTCTCTCCTCCTTTTTTTCCCTCCTGTCCTTTTCTGTCCGCATTTCTGCTTCCTTTCATCTTTTCCCTCTCTCTCTGAACCTCCCTCTCATTTTCGCCTCTTGTTCCCTGATTTTTGCCGACGCTCCTCCACCTCACCCTCGTTTTTTTGCTTCCTCATTACACCTCCACTTGCCCGGGTTTGTCGTGCCTTTTTTGCCTCATGTTCTGGCTTCACCTGACTCTTCTTCTTCTCCTCTTCTGCCTCCCACAGTCCCAGTGAAGCACGGAGAGATGTCGCAGAAGAAGTTATTCCTGGTCTTTGTTGCCATCAGTACTGTCAGTCTGCTGCTGCACCATGGGGGCCACTTCAGCTGGTGAGTGATTGAAACACACCCACGCATATGCAAACACACACTTACTTACATTTTACACTGTCTATCTCTGCGAGCCCATATGGTGCTAATTACAATGAAAAATCTGACAATGGCAGCTCTTTTTCTCTCTATTAAAGTCAAATTAAATAGAGGGACCGGCTTATTATAATACTCAGATCTGCAGACTTGGAGTGCCAATGAACTGCCAAGTCAGTCAAGGGACCAATTATAAAAGTAGAGGGGGCAGATCTTTGACAGCCCTGTGGTCTGTAACATTTTGCTCATGAAACCTTTTTCCTAACTCCTGTCCCTGCTGTCTTACTTTGTTGAACGTTTTGTTTTTCATTTTTGCTCCACCCTCCTCACATAGAGTCTAGTTCGGTCTGCAGTGAACGCTACATGCTGTGAAACTGCAGAGTATACATTATGTATGCAGCCAGACTTTTCTTTCGTTTCATATTTTGCCGTTTTCTTTCTATAGTATTCATCGTCACCACAGTTTGGCTTCAGTGGCACCGCTTACTTTACCATAATTACCACATTACCACAAAAAAAAAAGTGAATTTTTAATTATAGGCTGGGAATTATTATTGGATATCAGAATTTTGCGATTGATAACTCAGTATATCATCACCCAATGTATCAAAAGATGGTGAATAATTGATTAACTGATATTGACCCATCAAGGCACACTGTGCAGTACATACTGTTCAGACACACCTTATATTATCTTGCACTCTCAGGTTCTGATGCTCCATCCTCAAGTGGCTTCATCCTACTTCATTGTCTCTCCGCTTTTCTCCATCTCCTCTCATTTCAATTCCCCAAATGTTACCTCAGTTATACTTTCCTGTTGTGCACCTCGGTCGCTTCCATTGTCTGTCCGGTGTCTGTGCACTTAGGTCTCCAACGTGATTTCAGTTGAAGTGGCTGCTCCTTTTTACGAAAGCTAATGGAGCTTAAAATAAGCAATTACATTTTCTTCTCCTTTCTCCAGGACCATGGAGGCTTTCCACCTCAGTTGTCCTGCCCTCCGCTCTCACCCTGCACCAGGGTTGAAACCCAAACACACCAACGTGGCCTTCCTCAAGACCCACAAAACGGCCAGCACCACCATGCAGAACCTGCTCTTCCGCTTTGCGGAGCGCAACAACATAACAGTGGCGTTGCCAGTGCAGGCTTGCAGCCATCAGTTCTGCTATCCACGCTCCTTCACAACTCACTTTGTCCATCCACACACAGCACCGCCAAACATCATCACCAGCCACATGCGCTTCAACAAGGCAGAGCTGCGGCGCCTAATGCCAAATGACACAATATATGTCACGATACTTAGAGAGCCCAGCTCCATGTTTGAGTCCTTGTTCAGTTACTATAACCAGTACTGTCAGAGCTTCAAGAGGGTGCCCAATGGTTCCCTGGAGGCTTTCTTAGAGGAGCCTTGGCGCTACTACCGACCAGATGAAAAGGACTCCATGTATGCACGCAACACCTTGACCTTTGACTTGGGTGGAGACAAGGATCGTCCAGCAACAGATGAGGCATATGCACGGGCCTTCGTTGCAGAGGTAGATCGAGTTTTCTCTTTGGTGATGATCGCCGAGTACTTTGACGAGTCTCTGGTTCTCCTTCGCCATCTCCTCTCCTGGGATCTGGATGACATTCTGTATGTTAAGCTCAACATGAGGACCCCAAGCTCGAAGCAAAGCCTGACACCGGGCCTTCCTGCAAAGATCCGTGCCTGGAATTCCTTAGACGCACGTCTCTATGACCACTTCAATGCATCGCTGTGGCGCCAGCTGTCGGCTCTGGGTCCGGCTTGTGTGGCGAGGGAGGTGCGGCTCCTCCGTCAAGCCCAGGAGAGGCTCATGAGAAGCTGCTTTGGTGGGGGGATGCCACTGCTCCGCTCAGCAGCAGAGATCAAAAACAAGGACCTCCGCCCGTGGCAGCCTAGTGGAAAAGTCGACATTGTTGGCTACGATCTACCGGCAAATTTCAGCCGCGGAATCTCGAGCCAGGCCCAGGAGTTCTGCCTCAAGCTCATCATGCCTGAGGTCCAGTACACAAAGGATCTCCTACGTTCCCAATCACTGCGCTACCGGCGAAGCTACCAGCTCCGGTCTCCACAGCAGTCACATCCCCTCCAGCAGCCCATACGCACAGTCCTGCCACGGCACCGCAGCCAACAACCTCCTGCAGCCCCAGGCCCTGCCTCAGGAACAGGGTCCACCTCCACCTCAAAGCCTGCTGCAGGAACTCAAGGTTGGACCACAAAGATAAGGTCTAAATCCTCACAAGCCCAGGCCTCATAGATTGGCCTAGATAGAAAACAGAGACTTTAACATAATGTGAGTGCCCAACAGACTGCATCGTTCTACCCATCCTGATCCACACGGCAATGATTGACTGGTGGGGGGTTTTGTATCAAGGGTGGATTATCAAGGGTGTTGTGGGAAAAGTGTGGGTTTTTCTTAAATTAGTGTCTCTCCTTTAGTTTCCAGAGTCTGGGATACAAATAAATGAGGAAAAGGGAGGTGAGACATATCTGGACTTGAACTTGAATCTCTCCCCTCTCTGGTCTGCTAAACAGTATCTGGGTGGGCAGACACAAGAGTGGGAGACATCCACACTGGTACCCGGCTCAGCTGTACACCTCTTCATGCCCGACTGAGGTGGATGGGAGTGGGTTTTTTAGGTGAAAGTGGGTCTTTGAAGCAAATCTGTTATGTGCAACCGGGACTCAATAGGGAAGTGGCGATATCAGGCCTATTGTGAGGCACAGAGTGGGCTTTGTGTGTATCACACTGGTATAGTATCATGTTACTTGCTTTCATTCTCTGTTTCTCGGACTCTCGATTGCTCTCTCTTACTAACATATGCCCCTTAAAGTCCTTGAGAGAGACAAAATGACGTAAAGGGATCAGCTGTCAGGTCTCCAAAGAGCCTCCTTAGAGGCCAGACAGACATTGAGATCACCTTCAACCATTATTACAACAGCACAATAAACAACTCTTATCTTCTCCTTCTTCTCTTACAAACTCTACACCCTAAAGCAACGGAGGGAGGGATGTGGGGTGGGGGGTTAAAAGATACACAAATAAAGAGAGATGTTAACCAGAGGGTAAGCCTAGAAACTGCTGGATAGTAAATTAAGCCATCCATTATGACCAAGACCCGCAGAGAGCAAGAACTCATACTTAAAGTCTGTGTCTCTTCAGCCGACCTTTCTGGCCTACCCTGCTTCCTTCTCTTCATCCTCCGTCCCTGCTGTTGCCCACTGGCCAGGGCCCTCAGTCCAGAGAGGAGCCACTATATCTTGCTGTTTTCATCCCCAGTTCACCTCAAATTGCATTCTCCCGCGGATCCACCAGCTGAGATCACATCTTGCGTTGTAGAAACCTTGCGTTGAAGGCATGGTTTCTGGATGTGAGGTTTTTACTTTTAATCGTTGGTGTTATTGCACTAAGATCTCTGGACCCTGCATATGAAAGATATGGATTTAATAACATACCAGCAACCCCCCCATCATACTGGCACAAGTAAAGACTATGAAACAAATTAACAGGACAAAGACTTGAAGCCTATGGGTCGTGGTGTTTGAATTTTTTAACATGTTGTCCCACAGCCTTTCTGCCGCCTGTGTGCTTGGGTTACACAGCCGTATGTTTTCATTAAGGACATGATGGCTCAGGCGAAAGCTGCTCATTTCTGAACCCAGTGGCACAGGAGGATAAAGCGGGAGTGATCATGTAGAACACTTAAGGCCTCTTAAGGCATGTGGTCCAGCTGGGTTGGCTGCAATCTTAAAATGTCATCAGTTATCTCAGCTGTGATCTATTGTTAATGCATTCTGGTCATATTTAATGTGTCATTTATGTTCTTTCATTCCTCCAGTGATCAGCAGGGTACTGCAAAGTAACTGGGGGGGCAGAGGAAGGATGTCTGGGTATGTTTGTGTAACATTGCGAGAGTGCAAATGAGCAGAGAAGTGACTCTTTTTCGTGTTGTGGTTTGGGTTTTTTTTTGTTTTTTTTGTTTTTTTCATGGCCAGCCAAGTTGGCATGGAAACAAAAGGAAATCATGCGAGTGAGATGTATTAAAACGATGTATTATTTATTATCAGGACCTAAAGAGTCCCATTACTGTATTTTTAACGTTTTTTTTCACTGGATAAAAATCATGCTTTGCTGTCTAGAAAGTGGACCATCCTATGTTCAGCACACCACTTCAGGCAACAGCAATGGAAGTTTTACATAATGCAAAACTACAAAGACCACTTCTGAAAACCGCACATAGAAACACGTGTAGTCGCTTTAAAAATTAATCTTTAATTCTGCAGTGCTTAAGTGCTCAACCACACAATGCTTTTGTGGTTGTAGCCTGTCGCTCTGTAGCGTTACAATAATGAAAAACACACAAACCGCTGCTGCTCTGACAGGAATAAGAAGTAGAATGGGAGGGAAACAGACCTGAGCAGAGGGTACAATGTTTTATGAAGTGGCTGTGAATATCTGAATTTAAAGTGTGGTTATCTGAACTTACTGGGGAAACCTAAGCTTTGAGCGTGAGATGCACCGCAGTTTTTATTTATTTACAGGCATTTGAGTTGAGATGTGTTAATATTTGTTATTTATAAGGCACATACACTGTAAAAACCACATTCTTGAGCTCAGTTTTACTTAAAAATAAAAAATAAGGCTGCCATCTACTTTTATGTGGTTTTCTTTTCTGTCAAAAAATCCCATGAAAAGACCAAAACCAGCAGTGTCAAGTTGAGTCTGACTGTTATTTAGTACTCAAATGAAGAACTTTAACCACTTAAATAATAACATAGTTTCATGTTTTAGAAAAATCTCAGCAATTTCCTGAAACAGCTGAGCACTTAAGGTTTTTAGCACGATTAAATATTGCATTTTTCAGGGGCTATTTCCTGCTGTGGATGATTAGACATTCATGATTATTTATGGCAGAAGGATGGTGTATGTGGGATTCAGTCAAAATAAAATACAATACCCATGTTCATTGTAATGAAAGAACGTGTCACTCAATGCAGCAGTGTTGCTCATTTGAGTGTTTTTTAATTGTTTCTGGAAAATAATGGAGCTCTGTGGCGCACAAGGGTAAACTATATCAGGCTTTGACTACAGAGACAATACTTGTTCACATGATTGATTCATTGCTGGTGTTGTTGCTTTTTTTAATGGGATTTGCTGACAGCAAAGAATATTGTCCAACCTAGCCTGCTAATCAGTTTACTGCCGTTCCTCAGCTATATTTAAAATTCATTTAAATTCAGCTGCAACATGTGAAATCATGTCTGCATTAAATAAAACTCCTATATTCAACCACAAGTGAATCTACTGTAAAATAACATGACACTGTGTTGTTTGTCATTCATTAAGCATTTATGGCAACTCAAAGTGTTCAATATTGAATAAATAAATAAATAAGTAAATAAGACATTATATAGTCCTATAATGGTGACTAATTCAACATAGGCCTATTTTTCAAAGTCAGCTTAATATATTCCTCTTTTTTTTTAAATTAACATATGGTTTATTGCTGTGTTTTTTATTACAGTTTAATGCCACTGCAGTTATGTGATTGGCTCTTACCTGAAAAACAAAGAGTAAAGTAACGAAGTTTAATGCTTATGTTTTTTGTTTTTATTTTCAGTAAACAGCTGCTAATGCTACCGTTAGCTATTTAGCAATAGCAAATACTGATAGCTAGCACCTTTAGCGGGTTGTTTGTCACAACTCCAATGTGTTTTATTCATGTTTTTCATGTTTATCTAACTGTATTTTGAACACACTGGGTCTCCATAAGCACTGGCACAGAACCTGAAATGATTAATAATCTTTAACCTGATGTTTATTGAACACAGATGAGACATTACGAGGTGCTGTCAGTACTCATACAGTACAGTGAGTAATAAACAGTAATAAACTGATGCTAAAATACAATCCCGCAGTAGATCAAAATAGGTACGGTGTTTTGCAAATGCTTTTCCTCCCGTGTATGTGTGTGTCTGTCTTACTGGGAGACAGCTAAACAATATGCCCCCCCCCCACCACCACCCCCTCAACTGTTCATTTATGATCCATTTGTCCCCGGCTGTGAGTCTTTCTAAGTGCTCTTTTGATTGTACGAGTTGTTCGCCTGGCTGTTCTGCTTCTTGTGAGAGAGTTTCAGTAATGGTCATGCTGTCATGTTTGAGAGTCTGCTATTCCTCTTTGAAAATGCCAGAGAGGCTGTAAAAACAGTGCTCTAAAATCTCATCGACTTACCATTAGTCGCCCCCCCTTCTTCTCTTTTTAGAGTGACACTGTAAAGCTGTTGTTTTATATTTTTTTCTTTTACTAGAAAATGAAACTGGGCTTCTTACTTGTGGTGTCAGGGCAGTTATTTTCTTGGGATGGGGAGGGGAGTCTCTGCTGAGCCTTTACGTTGCAGGGAAGTTAAATAAAAAAAAAAAAAAAAAGAAGAAGAATCAGTTCAATGAGACTGGGTGAAAATACTTGATAATACTTTGCATTTTCTTTGATCTGCTCGTTTATTTCCTCTGTTTATGAGCTTATCTGTGAACTGAGAAGAGCGAGCTTCTCTTCTGTGATTCGATGATGGGAGCGTTTGGGTGTGTGACGGGGCTCAGAACAAATGGCTAGCGACAATCAGAGCTAGGGGCCGCAAAGCTTTGTAATGATGGGTGGTGAACGTGACAAATAAAGTTTGAATGATTTCAACTCATCCCAGACTGGAGCGTGTGTTTGTTACTCCCACTCCTGCTTTCGGTGCAGATTTATTCAAATATGCACTGACTTGAATTATTCTGAATATCAGAGAAATGCGCACGCACGCTCTTCATCAACGGCGATATATATAACGTGCAGCGACAGTTGCTCAATTAAGATTCTGATTCTAAATGGTTTCTATTTCCCTGAAGACCCAAACCAGACATTTCAGCCTGCAATCAGTTGTTTGAAATTGCCTCCATCCAACACGTCTGCCTAAATGAACGAACAAATTGCTTCTCGCAGGGACAAAAACAAAATGCAAAACACTGGGGTTGATATGACTGTGATTGAAGCAATCAGGACGCTGTGCCCTCCTCCGCCTCTCCTGTCATTACGGCCCTCTGCGCTGTCAGGTGGCCCTCTAGACCCACCGCCTCGGCACCTCTCTCCTCGTCTCCCCTCACATCTTTGCCGCCTTTCTCTCATTGCTCTTATCTTCAATGTAATAGCGGTTAATCATTATCATCATAATTACAGTAATGTAATAATAACAACAAGCATTTTTCATTGTGTCCTCCTGCGATTCAGGTGCCTCACGGGGAGATTCATAGCTCTGCATGGCAGAGTGACAAATACAAAACACAAACAGTGACTCGATATTTCGTCACGGCTCATTCACTCCATGCTCTGCGACGGTCGGCTACAGGGAACTCGCTACTGCTAATAACGTGGTTCGTTTTTTCGTATTTCCGAATTGGTGCTCATTTAGAAGCTGCATTGTCGATGTCCCATCACCTCCATTATATGGATGTAGGCGGATCGCGAATTAATCTAAATATCGTCCGAAGGACTCCAAGTTACACCAAAGTTGTTCGGGTGAGTAAATGAACGTATTTTATGCTAGAAATAAGGTCCAGGTTGCAAAAAACCCAACTTCTCCTTTAATGTCACTACTGCAAGATCTGTGAAGCAGGAGGGAGCGCTATGGTTTCCCTCCTGCTGATACTCAGTGTTGGGGAAGTACAGATAAGGTGATACAGTAAATGAAATTATCATGCTGATCATGAACATGCTTACATTCAGTTTTGCATATTGTTGTTGAACATTAAAAGTGTCAGAAAAACATTTGGAAGTGAAGCTGCTGACTTGCAAATACTAAAACCAATTAATGCTAATATGGGAAATTAAAAAGTGTAGCACACACACACACACACACACACACGTCCTTTCAACCAGCCCCCTCCACCTCATTAGTTTCTCACTAACACAGGTTATTTTTATTTGCAGTCGTTCCCACCTGAACAATTAATATCGCACAGTTTGTTTCCAGAGTCTGTTTATTTGCATTTTAACCCAATGCTTGCTGTTTTACATGGAGAGGATGTGGGGGTTACTGTTGCATTAATCATTTGTCTCTTTGACTTTGAGTTACCGTGGTTACCTCTCTGATGGAGGGAAAGAGTCTTAAATGATGGAGCCAGCTCATATAGGACTCCTCAAACATGTGTTGGTTCCCTTGTGTGGTGGTGTAACAGCACAGTACAGGAAACAGCTACCAGGAGAGAGGGAATAACAAGAGAGCAAAATGCCCAATCACTCGGGATATGAGGCTACCACTCACAAGACCATATTTAACTCCCTAATAACTCATAAGCGAAAACGCAGCCCTGCATCACTGCACCAAAATGCATTACATCTCTTGTTAATGCATGAAAAGGCTTTTACATGTACACACAAGAGGCTCTCACACACAAACAAACAGATTCCCCCTCCGTGACACAAAAAAAAACCAAAATGAGACCTCAAACACCAACAATGCAGCAAACACACACAGGAAACTCCCACTGAGGGAAATTCAAGCCTAAACACTCCACCACAATAGATTTCATTATTTCCATAACCACGTATTTATGCGTTGCACACATGCTGTTCCCTGTAGCAATTCATAGGACTATTCATTTGAAAGTGCACAAGTGGGGAACTGTGGGTAAATTGCAGGCAGTGAATTGTCATAGCTTAACTCGAGTGCTTTGCCTTGATTGCACCATGATTGGGCCAGAAATGTTAGGCACCTATTCATCATGGAGGAAAAAAGTGCCTTCCTCCTGCCTTCATGTGCTCCAGCTCGTTGGCCCGCGGTGCTGTAATCACAGAAAAAAATCCTGGCCCCGGGGTTAATTATGTTTATACTTAAACACAAATCTAATAATAGCTGCAGAGTGAATCCAGCCACCATGTGGATACCTAAAATCCTCACTTTTCTGTCATCTGACAGAATCAAAGCACCACTGGTAGTGGTCAACACATCCAGAGACTCGACATGGACTCTACTGTTTAAAGACCGGATGAAATGAAACTGAAGGAAATCTGACTTTGTCAATCCTCACATTTTGGGGGCTGGAAGTCAAGCCAACACCCACATATATGTTAGAGAGCCTTCAAAAAGTGATAATCTGTCCCCTTTAAAGAATTATTGTCAATTCTACTTTTCCTCCTGAAGACTAGAGACCTGAGACCTTCAATGACTTAGACTTACTCGGAAGGATCTGAAATGGACATTGATGGTCTCAAGTCTCTTAAGATTTGATTTGACATGAGGTTGGAAGACAAAAACAGTGAAGATTTGTCTATGACCATGAACCCATCATTTCAAGATGAATTAATTTCTAGATATTAATTCTCTGAGGTGTCTCTGCATAATGTCGTATATCTTTTCATAATATCTCAGGGTCTACCTCAATCACCAGCCTCTCCCTCCTTCCCGTGCACTGCCTTAACAGTTGGGCTTTAACAAGAGCAGGAGGATGCTCGCAGCTCTTTTGTCAGGCTGTGTTGGCGGTGGATGTTTGCGGGCTAAATGTAGTCCAGCTTTGTGAGTCACAGAGAGCAAGGAGGCACCGCGGCCCTGAGGTTTCAATGTATTTTTTGCCTTTTGTGAGTCAGAGCATGTTTGAACAATGCAGGAGCACAGGAGGCTGGCTGGGTGGGCTGTTAGAGCAGCTTATCCCTGATAATGTGAGCTCATCCCATCTCTGAATAGCCACTCTGCTCGGCTCAGAGGTGCCACTGACATCAAATCCACCGTTTCTTCTTGCTTTTTCATTTGTCCTCTGCACAGGAAGAACTTGCAGTTTTACATATGTTTCCCCGAGGCCGAGATCAAGAAAGAAATATTCACTCTGGATGCCAAAGAGCAACAGAAAAAGAGAAGCTCAAAAGAAAGGACCAGATGAAGTTTTCATCAGCTGATACACTGTAGGTGTTCAGTTTTGCAGCTTGTCCAAGTTCACGTCAGTCTCAAGTGAAACTAGAAAGGTTTGGATCATTAGTTCTCAAAGTAGGGTTGGGGGACCTCCAGGAACCGGCTCAGTGACTCCTTCCTCAGTACGAAGGTAAACCGTTTATCTTCAGTAAAATTACACAATTACAGAACCAGCTAAAGAGCTCGTCTGTACACGCATGGATGGAGCTGTAGGAACTGGGAGGTGTGGGATCTGTGAAGCTCAGGATGCACTGGAGGACACAACGTTAACATGCTATAGGCGACTTGGCAAACTGTGAAGGGAACAAATAAAATGAGTCATCTCTGGGGTTTGGCCAATTAAATACAGAACCCTAATTTGCCCCGGGTGAATCATCAGTGTGAAATGATGATGAGAAACACTCAATATGAAAGTGTGTGTGTGTGTGAGAATGTGACTAGTAGTGTGAAGTGCTTTGGGTGGTCGTCGTTAAGACTAGAAAAGAGTGAAAAAAAAAGGCAATTTACCAGCAGGACTCTTTTTTTTTTTTTTTTACAGTATGGTTGCACTATAGTAGTAAAATTTGTTCACTTAGTTTGTGTCCACAAAGATTAATCTGTGTTCTTGTTCCCGTTGAAGCTGCCTTCAGATAAGTGTTCCCAAAGGTAAAACTAATCT
>OMNW01017014.1:18997-29425 GCA_900303245.1 Selene dorsalis
GCAAGCGAATGACATTGTCTGAAAATAATACACCTAATTTGTTACTGTCCATTCTCAAAATGCTTGTAATTTTTACAAACAAGTTTACGTCAAAATAAATAAAGCATGGAAGTGAAAACTTTAAAAACTGGGTAAAACATTATTAGATCACACCTCGTGTTTTGCTTATTTGTTTGTTTGATTAAATGTATTAATTTATTGATTTGCTCCTCTTTGGACATTAAAACAGTAACAGTGACGGGAACATAATATAATCTGCACAGAAAGTAGAAGGCACACATTTCCTCTGAAGAAAGAGAACACAAGCTCTGGTCTGCTTTGTACGCTGGTCCCTTAGCTCTAATTCGATTCCTCACTTACTGGACTGTGTGGCAGTCTCCACATGGGATGGCTGTGTTAAAGCGGATAAAAAGAACAAATGCTGTCGAATTTGATGTCAGAGGAGAACGGGAAGCTTCCCCATGGTCTCCCAGTGTCACCTGTGTTCTGTGACCATGGCTTCTCAGTCACGCTGGCAGCAGCTGCCTTTGCCAAGTTCACAAAGCACGGCTGCGTACTTTGAGATTGGAAAGTCGATGTTTTCAAAATTTAAACCCGTCACACACTTTGTAATTTATAACCTATAGTCGGCCCTGCTCTTTTCAGTCATTAAGAAAACACGAGTGAGTCACTGTATCCAACTTTGAAACTACGTACTTGTATTAATCATCTTGAATTACTCAGCTCTGTTCACAGATGAACATTTTTGATAAGACGGCTTGTGCAACAGAAAGCGCTGCCTTTTTTTTGCCGTTAAGGCTTGTAAATATTTCAGACACGCTGTATGTCTGAAATAATCCAAGACCCACACCTCCTCTTTTTATTGACACGTGGAACCGGCTCAGAAATAAGACTGTATCTCTCACTTGAAATGAGATGATTGACCTTGATATGTTTAGCTGGTAGCCTAGTGATTTCTTTGTTTTGTACTTGTCATTTGTTATGTTGTAATATAAAGGTATTTCAAACTGGCAAAATCTGAGAAGATCTTAATAGTGTTTAACTGGCCTTAAACAGCTAAAACTGATTCATCATAAAAATGGTTTTGTAATATTTGTCAATAATGATCAAAATCAGACTTCAAGCGTAAACTCAACTGAATTATCTAATCACACTTTTGATTGACATTCAACAACAACGTGACATTGAAGCGGTGGGGAAAGGGAAGAAGAACACACTCTTTCTCTCTTGACCCTGCTCTCAAATGACCTGACCAAGAACCCACTTCACTGTTGAACTGGAAGCTGGGATTTCTTATTCAACTTGTCGTGCTTGTCCAAGTTCGTTTTCCTACTCCATTATCAGACCTCCACAAATGAACTGATTTCAGTGCATTGCTTAAGGGCGCTGTCTGTCCCCACCTTACTGCTCGCCAGGGCCTCGGGGAGCGCTTGTTGCCAGGCAATGGCACACACACCGCTGTCGCCTGCAGCAGCATAGGCTCGTCAGGAGTTAAAAGGCTGATGGTCGATGCACAATCTCACATTTAAGGTTCAAAGAAATTCATTCCATCATATGTGTTTTTCCACCCTAGTTCTTCCTCCGTCAGTCCTGAGAAACTATCTTTTATTTATTTGTTTGGTTTTCTGTCTAGAGGACTGGGATTGATATAGACAAGCTCTGAGCTGGATGCACTTGCATATGAAACAATGGAGCTTTGTTGGGTGGTTTTTCAGCCTGTGTGTGTTTCAGCTGTGAACATCTTTCCTCTCTGGTGTGAAGCAGGTGCTGAAGGTTTAGTAGGTTTTAGAGAGATTGTCAACAGATGAAAGGTGGACATAAAGGCAACTACAACTCACCCTGAATACTAACATGTATGTTTTAGTCTGTGGTCTGCCCCAACATAAGTTGTGTTGAGGTTTGTTGCTCTGGCTGGGTGTAACTAAGACTAAAGAACGGGGGCCCCATCTCATTGGTTCTCACTATACTAGACCTGCAAGGCCTCCTTAATGGTTTCCAGAACCAAGTCTACCACTAAGACCACCAAACGAAAGCACACGCTCACACACACTTTAAAACATCACAGTTTGTCATTAAATATGCAGCATAGGAGTGAAGTGCAAAACAAACCCACATTCTTCAGTCTGGTGGTTGTATTCATGTATTGTTACTGCATTTGATTTAGTTTTACAGTAGTAGCCAACACATACTTTACCTTGGAGAATTACAACTGAATGATGTAACCAAATGAATGTAAAGAGACAGCAGGTGTTCACCTGCTGAGTCAAAGTTTCTTTCTCATTTCTCTTAAAACTATGTCCCTCTCTCTCTCTCTCTCTCTCCCTGTATTTCAGCTGTGAGAAGAAGCCAAACACACAAGAAGAGAACCATTTGATGGAAGATAAGAAAAAGAAGAAGCAAGAAGAGAAGAAAAAGAAAGAAGCCGCACAAAAAAAGGTAAGTGTGCAATCTCTCACACTAAACATTTAGCTTTAACTCCGTATGAGTGTTTCACTGAGCAAACAGGTAAGATAGTTTGAGCTCCATTTCACTGCTAATTCAGATGTAGCCAACACCCCCCAGCAATGAAAAGAAAGGCAAAATGTCCACTTCCTTTTTTCCTGGCCAATCACAGACCGGGCTGCTGTGTGTGAAGCGTCCTGCACTGTTTTAAATGTTAGGTGGTGCACAGCCAAGCGTGGCGCTCTGCTGCGCTCAGGTGTTTTCTCTGCAGTTATACATCACACTGATCACACGCCTATTGAGCGCATGCTTTTTGTCATGTGTGTGTCCCACAGGCGGAGGCATTAACAACAACTTCATGTAGTTTGCTGTCCCCATCACTACACCACAGTTCAGTCCCTCCTATGCACTGCGTCCTTCAGCGCGTCTGTTTTCAGTGTTAGCTTATGTTAACCTGCTACTCTCAGTGCTCTGTAGCCTGTAACCTTGAGCATTTTTGCAAGCGCTGATAAAAGTATGTATTGTATCTTATGAGTGGAGCAGTTAGTATTATCTATTATACTGTCTCTCCTGTGAACCCTTTCACCCCACTGAGCATTAGGAATGAAAATTGACATTTTTCAACAGATGAGCAAAACCAGCCCCTGAACATTTTGTTCCGATAGCCCTGGCTGGTTGTGCAGGTGCTGAGCCAGCTAATGGTGGCTGAGACATTGATGGCACCTTCACATTGAGGCCCACAGTTTTCACTGCTTTTTGCTTCACATATTTTACATTGCTAATATGTTTTTCTCCTTTTTCAGGCCACAGAACAGATAACCAAAGGTAAGTTGTGGCTACTTCTATTCATTGTACACAATTAATGTATGTTGTGACATCTCTATAAAATCGGTGTTTCAGTCAGTCTTTTTTTAATCAAGCCTGTAAGGGTAAATCATCCCTTGTTTAATATTACATGCTGCACACATGCTATAACAGCAGGTTTATGTGTTGGGAAAGATTATACAGATTTGTCAGTCACAAACTTTGTCATGAGTTTGTGCCACAATGTTAGAGCAGCTGATTTTAATGTGCGTGTTAATTTGTGTATCCTCCAAATCAGATGGATAACACAGGAAGCTGGTGTAGGATTCCTTTTTTTTGGCCACTGAGATTCAACATGCCTTTTGCTTACTGCTGTGCAATTTGTATATGAAGCATATAAACATCCTTAACAGAGAACATTAGCAGCAGCCAGGTGGTCTATGCTACCTGAGCCAAAATGGAGGCCAGGTGCCAATACAAGACTAATAAGGAGCATGGGGATGTTGCAGCTGCTCCTAGTGCCTCCCCATGGGCTCCTCAGGCATACCTAGGAGGGTAGAGGTGAGGAGAAGAAAACAGACCTAAATAAACACCCAACAAACAAGAGAAAGAGAGGCGAATATGGTTGAGTAAAACGTGACTTCTGTAGGAAAGAGGGAGCTTAGCTTGCAGGTTTTGAATTCCAGACATCCTGTCTTTGCCAATACACTTAAGAAGCAGAGAGAGGCAGACAAGCAATGGTGGACAGTAAGTTAGCCCAGCAGCAAGTCTCCTTGAATAGAGCAGGCAGACAGGAGACGAACTTAACGTCTTACAAGCATCAAACGGGGGAAAGTGTGATTAGAGCTTTTGGTAGATGCTGGCAGAATGGCCTTACTGCAATTATAATGGCAGCAAGAGAACAGACACCTAATTACAAATGAGTATCTTTGTTGTTGTGCCCATAGCTGTGCTCAGACAAACGTTGTTTGTCATTTTCTTAGGTAATCCTGTTATAATCAGTAAAAAGGAGTAAGTTGACTTCATGTGGCTGCATAAAAGTGTGAACTCTGTCGTCAAGGGTCGGCGCCTTGACCTCCCTCTCTCTCTCCCTCTCTTTCTCTCTCTCTCTCTCTCTGAAGGATGAGTTAATGAGACTGTACTGTCACAGCAGTGCCCCCTCCTACCCCTTACTCCTCTTGTCTGAGTCACCCTCAGCCCTTCACAGTTTGCTGCACTAATGAATGTGATCTGGGTTAGCTGTGTTAGTATTCTCTTTGTCTCATATCTACTTTGTGTTGTTTCGCTGCATCTGCAAATTGACCTATATACTTTGCTTTTTTCCCCATCTTCAAACCAGCCTGTGATTTGTGCAATTATTCTCTTGGCTGCTGCTCATAACAGCAATGTGCCATGACCTCAATTTACTGTGATCTTCACTCCCGTTAAATGTCAGATTTGACTTTCTAGCACACTGTACATATTTGTGTACTCCACGGTGCCCATATCCATCATCTCCAACCATGTGTGCAGTTTTCTATTCTGTCTGTACTTGACAAAAGACACTGATATTGGAGTGTTAGAGCTGCAGGATTTTTTTGACTTATGAATATGTTGATTTTAATTGAAAACCTGCTACAGGGTCGGTAGATCTCTTGTCGAGCATTGTATTAATATTTTACTGTGATATGTGATGGTTATTTCACACAAATGACTAAAAACTATTCACCCAGTCACCATAAAAAGAAGCAATCTAACAAAAAAGAAGCAATCTAACGAAAAAAAAACATCTCCTTTTTGAGGAAAATTAGCCTTTAATTGACTTATCAACTAAGGGAGACAGATTGTGTGTGATATTAATGTAGGGTATACTGGGAACTAATTAGGGGAACAGGGCGATCATGGAGGCTGAATAAACAGGCATCCATACACAGGAGATCTCCAGGAGGATCCCCAGCACCATAGTAACGCTACACCACCTCCTGTCTGGTCTAGCAGAGAGGCCCACTCTGGGACCAACAGGAGGAAGGAGCAGAGGGAAAAGGCAGTAGCAGAAGGTGTGCTTTGAGGAAAGAGTTGGGGATCAACTGCTGCGGTTACATTTGTGCAAAGCGCAAGGAGGTGTCTGTTTAAATGGTGTGACTTAGGCCGACTTCAGAGAGCTAGAAAAAGGCAAGTGAGAGCAAAAGAAACAGACGGAGCCATGTGAAACTGTGAGAATGCACTCTAGTTTCCTGTTTGCCGGCACAGCTGAGGGGGCCCTTTGTAGGATACGGCTACTGGCTCGTTCCTGTGACACACACTCACTCTCTCTCTCACACACTCCCCCAGTCCCCTGATGTGACTGGCAAACATCAGCAACATGAACACCGTGTGCCTCTACAAACACACAAACACAGTTCTACCTTACTGCTCACAAATACTGCACAGAGTCCTCTGCCCCACTGGCCGACACTGACGGTGCTGTGAATTTCATCAGCAAATGCAGCACATTCACCTCCAAATACCAAAATACCTATGAGAGTGCTTTCACAACCGGTCTGTTTTATATACTCAAGAAATGGAGTGTTAGCGCCGTTTGTTTGGGCTGTTGTCAAAGCCGTACGTCGAACTCTGCTGAGCCGAGACCACCTTAAAAAAAGGGGTCTCAGTCTACTACCATGTGAATTCTGGTGTGGTTCGTTTGTGGTTTGAAAGCAAAATGGAGCAACCACTGGAGTTTATAGTGGTAGATATATGATTTAGGGTGATGTGATTTCAAAACCTCAGCTACTGTTAAATCACCACTGTTAAATGCAGATGAAGAACTATTACGGAAGTTTTTCATAAACCATCTGCATAAGTGACGGTATGCAAATTTTTGGGCAACCACTTCGTATTCAGGACAACACATGACTTATTAGGATCTAGCTTTTTTAACCTGCTCTAGACTAAATGAATTGCTCTCAAGGTATTTGAAAATTCAGTTTTGTAGAAATATACATATAGTATATATTGGATTTGAACAATTCTGACATCGAGCTAATTCCACTGCTTGAATGAATCCTCTCTGTAGAGGAGATGCTCTCTGTCACCACTATGTTGCAGTACAAGTCAACATCACAGCCTGTGTCTGTAT
Source organism: Selene dorsalis (assembly GCA_900303245.1). Lineage (NCBI taxonomy): Eukaryota > Metazoa > Chordata > Actinopteri > Carangiformes > Carangidae > Selene > Selene dorsalis. The sequence continues at coordinate 25,341 of OMNW01017014.1, forward strand.
GTGTTAGACAAGTTGTAACTTTGCAGTGTTGAATAGTCAGTTCCTGTGTAGCACCACTGACCAACCTTCCTCAGGAAAGTACCACATTACAGAGGCATGAGGCAGCAGCCCCCTCACAGCTACTGTGCCACAGAAGAGGCCGTCTGCCATCAACAAACCGTACTTGAATTAACGTCTAAGGGTTAATGAGCTATGTTAATGCTGTGCATTTTTATCACTATCAAAGACGGGGGGGCCAACGTACATACACATCGAGGCACACATTTACATAGTGCAATAAAAGATAACATTATTATAAAGTAGTGTCAAGCCAGTAATTTCATAACAGATTAATTTACGGTTTCACATTGCCTTAATTACGGCCAGCGCTTTGTGTTGGAGAGTCATAAATTGTGATGCGATCAGAGGGGAATTTTATAACGGTGCGGCTCTTGTCATCGCCACCGCCTCCTTCACACGTCTTATCCCAAGGAGCGCAGTGATTAACTGCTTTTTAAAGAGCAACAGTGGTAACAGCTCGATTGTGCCGTTGTGGAGTGTCGTACTATAAGTTATGCATATGAGCCTATTGTCGGTAAATATTTGTCACTTCAGTATTTTAAATCATCATCGAGACAGCTGGCCTTGATCTTTTCAGGGCACAGATTCAGCTACGTGAGCTGTTAATGGCAGGGAGAAGTCCAGCGGTTTACATGTCCGAAGAATTATTTTTCACAAACAAATAGATTTTCGGCTCGATAATGCAGAAAAATGCAAAAGTGATAGTCCTGCCTCGAAATTGATAGAAAAATTTGAAACCATTAGGACATCTTGTACAATAAAATAAGATGTTTGTGGTATTTGCCCGTTTAAAAAAATCTGCAGCCTTTTGCAGTCCCTGTTTGAGGCTATTATTGTGGTCTGGAGCTTTTTTCAGCGACCCCTTGTTAGCCCAGCGGGCACTGCACAGGTGAGGAGGACAGGACGTTCCACTCTCTTTCACACATCACTTCCTCTAAATCATAACAGAGAGTGGAATCTGGTCTGGCTGCAGCTGTTGGCACAAAAGGCCAGAGACACGACGAGTCCAGGGAAGCTGTCCGTGTCCTCTGTCTGTCTGTCTGTCTGTCTGTCTGTCTGTCTGTCTGTCTGTCTGTCTGTCTGTCTGTCTGTCTGTCTGTCTGTCTGTCTGTCTGTCCTCTGAGAGCAGCAACCCTCCTCTGCACCACCAGCCAGCTTTGACTACAAGGTTGATAATAGTTCTGTTCGGAAACACTTTTTAGATGGTGACTGATTGTTGCCAGTGAGAATAACGGATGTTGACTTATAAAGTGGTTTTAAATAGCATTTTTGTGTGTGTTGCATGTGATGGAGCAATGGAGGGTTTTCCCTTTTAACTACGGAGTCGTGTTTTTTTCTCACTTCTAATTAAGCCTTTTAATCGTCCCTCTTATGAGGCATGCTGCTCACATCTTAAAGCCCACAGGAGGAAAGGGATGGAGAACCCTAAAGACATGCTTCCCTTCCTCACTCACGAGACGTTGGTACTCAGACATCTGATAAGGATCTGATAGTAATTTCCATGTTTCTGTTTTTATTTCAGTCCGAGTCGTGTTCTCTGACGGTTTGGCAGCAACACAAGCTATGTGATACAGTTGAAACGGGGTGATATGGCCTGCATCCTGGAGAATTTTAAAAAATTTGATACACGTTGATGAAAGAGCCATTATCACCTTATTGCTCAAGAAAAAGGACTCATTTTGTGTTGGTTTATAGATTTGGATTCAGTGTGTGTAACTTGATCTGCTACTTTCAGATTCCCCTAAGATTTCTTTGTTTCGCCTGATTATGTCATAGCATTTGTGACTTTGTGTTCAGTTCATCTTCTGGGATCCCATTCTATTGCACAATAAAGCCATGTCTATCAAACTAGAAACCATGTGTGTTGGTTTGGCAGTGCTGGAGGCCAAGCAAGAATCTACTGAGACTGAGCAACAGTGACTCTGCTGAGAACAATGTGATTCTGTACATGGTTTATAAGAGCTTCATTCAGACCTCACTTTGGTTTATTGAAGGCCCAGCTATGGAAAGTTTATAGCCACTCAAAAAATGAACTTTTCACATGCACATTTGTGTACTCCAAGAGCAAGATGACCCACTTTGATGAATGGAAAGCAGAGTCAGCATGGAGCTATTATTAAACCTTTAGCTAGGAGTGCAGTGATAGTTTTGGAATAGGCAGTGATCCATCTCCCGTGTACTTATACTCAGGTCTACATTTGAGCTGTGCCAGTATCAATACTGGTGATAAGTCACTTGCTCTTCCCATTAAATTTTGTGGAAGGTTGTTGAATGAGCAGCGCTTTTAGTGTTAAAAGAAGCCGCAGCTGAGGGTTCTGTGTTGTTTAGCTACACATTTTTATAGTTTGATTTCACTTATATTTTTGAACACCCATATCCAAACAGGAGTTTGTTATTTAATGTTTTGTTCAATACAGGATGTTACTGATATAACTGAATTGTAGCATTTGCTAATTCTTTTCATGAAAGTATAAGTTTCTCCCGTGGCTCCTGACTAGTTGCTATCTGTGCACCTTTACTCATAGAACATACAGAAGAAGGTCCTTTATCGTCAAGGTCATGTGGCCTGTTTTTCTGTTTTTACCTGTGAGGGAGACTGAGGAGGAGCACTGTCAATGCCCTCCACCTCATTCTTCTCTTCTGTCTACAACTCTTGGATATCTTCGCAGACAACCTCCCCCAACCTTTAGTCCTTAAACAGTCGGGCAAGTGTGCTATGCTATCATCTTCTCTCTCAGAAAATTAAGACCCCTTTTAAAGTGGAAAATGGGATGTCTTCCTCTGTGTGAAGCACACACAGCCCCAAGGCCATGGTTTGATGTGCATCTTTGATGAAGTGGGAATTCTCCTGTGAACCCACACAGCTGAGGACTGTGTTTTTGCAAATAGGCTGTCAGAGAGAGTGACTCTGATCTCTTTTTACTCTGTTTCACTTTTTTTCTTCAAAGTACTGCCTTAAAAGGGTTTATTAAACCACACCTTGTCAGTGCCAGAGGTATTCCGTTGTTAGTTTTTGTCTCCTAATCCAGAATCAATCGGTTATTTTCATCATCAACATAATCACTTCCAACAAGGAGGTTGTGTTTTCACCTCCGTCAGAGTGTTTGTCTGTCAGCAGTTACATGTAAATGTACTGAACCAATTTACACCAAACAGGGTGGAGGGATGGAGCATGGGTCAGGGAGGGACACAATACATTTTACTGCCAGTCAGTAAAAGATGCAGATCTAGGAATCACTATCACTCTCCTAAACAGTTGTTCACATTTTCAGGAAGTTCTCGGAAAATAGTGTTTGGATCTGAGTGTAAAATCTCAGACAGATTTATAATGTGAAATCTCTGACTTTGCACAATTTGGTGCATATCCAGATGTAACAAACATGTTGCGGATCATTTGGCAGTGGTATGTGCTCTACTGAGTCCAATTCTAGTTATAGATATTTGATCGTACTTGAAGCGTGATAGATTGATGTCACTGCACATGCAGAGCATCGCTCTTTTTAAAAGAAGAATTCGTGGTAGCGTGGAATACTGTAGGCAAGTAGTAGTCTGATTGTAAGCGGATTTAGTGTCAGGCTGGTTTCAGGCTGTGAGAGTCGATCCCACAGTGGAGCACATAAGGGGGTGGAGACTGTCTTACACACACACACACACACACACACCATTCTCTTCATCACTCACCCTCCCTGCTCTACCTCCTTCCTCTCCTCCGGTACGTTGAGCTCTCTCTCTCACTCTCCCTGCTCTCTCCCTCCTCGTCTCTTCCCTCTCATTGGCTGACGGAGCAGCCAGCCAGCTTCCCCCTTCCCCCCAGCTTCCAGAAGAATCTACGTCACACATCAGAGAGTCCCAACTGTATTACGATCGCTTCTATAACTATTATTATACACTGTGGCAGAACCACAAAGTCTTTTGATTTTAAGAGGAAATCACCTCTTAAAAATCAGCGGGAAGAATTGGAGAGGAATGAATGTGTCCATCTGCTGCCCCAAATGGAGCGCTAATGACGAGAGGATATTAGTAGA
>OMNW01017037.1:17455-27786 GCA_900303245.1 Selene dorsalis
TGAACAGATCAGAGAGTGTGTCAGCTGTGCAGACCGACATATAAATCAGACATGTTGGAGAGTGGACCATTTCACCCAAGCAGTTTCTCCTTTCTCTATACTAAGCTAATGTAGGCTAACAAAGCTAACATTAATTTCTATATGAATGACTGCCTCTTTGTAACAGTCAGACTATTGGTACATTACATTTTCTCTTGGAAAGGTAATATAAGAACAGAAGGCTGATATTATTCTTACTGGCTCCAAATACAATGAAACTGGTCTATTTTCCCGAATATTTCAAAACACCTCACAACAGTTTGAATTTTATTAATCTGTAGTTTTCAGTAGCCGATTCGTCTACCTTTGGTTTTGTTAGAGTTCAAATATGTAAATATCATGTAAAAAGTCTCACAAATAAACTTTGCTTTTACAATTTACGACTTTAAGGCTCGGTTACAAGGCTCTGTTGCACGGGGATTTAAATTTTCAGATGTGGGGAGAAAAAAAAAAAGAAAGACAAAACCACTTACTGTCAGGCTAATAAAATTGCTTTCCCTCGTGTGTAAAATGACTGTACAACATATCATCAGCTTCCATCTTCATTCACCCACTTCAAGGCTGCAGCAGAGTCCTCAGAGCCTTCTGATGGCGGCTGGTGTTGAATGGTAAAACAGCTCGACAAGGAGCGCGCAAATTAGTTTCGTCTCTTGCGTCAATAGCGAGCCTTGACATTGTGCTGAAAATTAATTTCCAATCAACTGTGAGAGTGTGTGTGCGTGTGTGTGTGTAGAATACCAGGGGGGAAGGGAATTTTTTATTGCAGACATGTGGATTGTATCATGGATGGAAAAAAATGAAGGTTTTTTTTTAAAACAGGCTCTATAAAACAGGCAGGAGGAGGGGCTTTGACCTCAGTGACACCGAGTGACACAGTCTGCTCACTGCAAAAGATGGCCTCCTAAAACTATACAGCAAAGCACTTGTAATTATATGGAATGGGAAACATATATCATGGTAACGGTGGTATAGTATATTATATGGTTTATATAGCAGGACTTTGGCCGGTAGAGCTCCAATGGGGTTAATGTCTGCAGTAAAACTTTGAGGCTCAGCGTCATGACTCCCAGTTAATATAATTAAAGTTATATTCTCATGATAATCATTTTGATTCATCTGATTACAAAGTCACTTGATGGCACCATGACTTCATATCAATAATTAGTGAATGACAGTATAGATACCGCACCAATAAATCTTCATTAGTGTTATAATTACTATATAAGAAAACTACATATACTCGAATATAAGTAAGTAATTAGTATAATTAGTTTTAGATACTGACTGATTTACTCATCACATGATCAAATGTCGATCTATAGAGCTGTAGTAACGAACCTTTTGTAACTAATGGACCCAAATATAGGCAACTCCAACCTGACCCCATAACAACAAGCGCTTTTTTTTCTTTTTTTTTAATTCTAATGATGACGATCATATATTCAGGACTGAATGGAGTCTGAGTCTCCACAGTGGCTTATCACAGTGATGTGTCACTTCTTCACATATCTTAAGATAACTATACATTTTATTCTTAGAGATTTCTCTGGTTTCAGAACTGAAATATTTTAGGAAAACCTGATTTTAATCATGGTGACACTTTTTCATTTGGTCGCCTGTCAATTACACCAAATCCGTTTTAGATCACACGTCTGTGTTGTGGTTTCCTGACATTTTTTAGCTTTGTTTTGTTTTTGTTTACTAGTTTTAATCCCCTGGTCTGTTTGTCATGGAGAGGAGGGCACCTCTGTGGATGATTTTACTACTGGTAAAAACCTGCAGAACATCTGGCTTATAAGTTAATAAGAAAACAATCAAAGCAAATGTTAAAGTCCCAAACCCTTTACTGATGTCTCTGGCCACCTTTAAGTGTCTGTGAATCACTGACTGTAAATGTGAAAATGCTTCACTCAGTGTTTCTTCTGATTTAAATGTGTGGTCTGTTTGTTGTGAAGTGAAGGACAACTCAAGCCGCAGGTAAAAACCTCCTGAACAACTGACACTGAGGGGAAAAATAAGGGGAAAAAGGCCATTGTCAGAAACGTATATAAGGAAAACCACATTATCTCTTGCTCCAAATATTAAAAGATCCACAAGGTCTCATTACAAAGAGTTAAAGCATCAGGCCGTAGTTAATTGATCTACAACATAGTTTGGATTTTACCTGCTGAATATTTTACTAGTTTCACACTCACTTCACACACATTCTCCCGAAGCATAATCTAATGGTCCCGTCTCTGATTTTGCTGTAGCCTTCAATAGAGGTGACCTTGAATAAAATTACCGCATTAATCATCATGGATTACCACTCCGTGTCATACACTACTACTTTACAAAATATTCACGCTTTTTGTTTTCATATAATGATTTCCTTCTTGGAGGAAGGCACACATGAAGTACATTATAGATGAACTGCGATCCTGCAGTGAGAGGGAGACTCTGTGAGTCTTTCTCTGTCTCTTTGTCTCTACTCAGATAACACTTGATTTGGCAGCACTGTGTTAATCTGCCATTCTGATCAGGCAGAGGGCAGAACAGCCATAGCCCGCTGAGGTCCTGATTGGAGTTTGTCAGACCTCTGGAGGACACGATTAGAGCAAGCTAATTAGGACAGACGGAAGTTTAGGAAACTTTGGAGCGAAGAAGAGGGAACGTGTGCGTGTGTGCGCACGTGTGTGAGAATCGGGAGCCCGCTGTTCTTGTGGGGTCCAACTGCTCAGTGCATTTAATAACAACTAGAATACACTGGAATTTACTTTGCTCTTTCTGTTAAAGGTCTCTAGAAACCATTAGCGTTAGCTGAGCTGACACAGCAAATGCAACACAAGGATGCATGTGAAGAGCTGGCTGGGTATGACGGATGGTTTCCTTCTGAGTCTTAATGCGCTCCTAGCTTCATCCCCAAAACGTGTATATGGCAGCTTTACATGCTGTAATTTATATTGTGCTCATTTGTTATTAAGTTGTGTATTGTGAAATTGCTTTAATTTCAGTATTGACATTCATCCATTGACTATACCACTTATCCATGAAAAGCAATGGTGGGCCATCAACACCCACATACTCACATTGTCACCTATGGGTAATTTAAAGTCAAATCAAGTGTGCATGTCGGTGGATTGTGGGAGGAAGCAGCTACGGTACATGGAGAACATGCAAACCTGGAACATATGTGTTTAGCACTTCTTGCTCTCCAGCCTCAACCAGTTTGATGTTTGCTCCACGAGAACCAGTTCTCTAGGACAACAACCACTGTCTGTCTCTGCTTCTCTGTTTGCAACAAGTTGAATTAAGTTTGAGCTGAGGTAAAACTTTTTGCAGTACAATAACCATTCAGGTCCACAGTCTCTAAAATAACAGTAGTGGGAAAAGGTCCCTGCTAAACTTATATGAGATTAGTCAGTAAAACACAGGCTGAAAGAACAGCACTTTCCTTTAAGTCTCCGTGGTTCCTACTTTTGACGTAAAAAATAAAATATCCACCAGTCTTTCAGCCCGCTGCCTCTCGACTGTTGCCCACCGTTGCATCAGCATCTTATGTAAGAGCTGCGACCAAACACGAGCATGGGGACAGCAGGGGAGCATCGGTAGATCTTATCAGCAGCAACGCCAACACTAAGTGAAACTGTCACTGGCTCTGTTTTTACCCACATGCTCCTGCGCTCTTGCAGGCACAATGGGCAACCAATTAGGGTTAGACAAGCGAGCGGAAATATTGAAATAAATAAACTAAAAGATCATTTGTGGCCTGAGGCTGGCGTCACTTGCATGGTAAAAGATTAATGCTGCCGCTCTGAAAAACTAAAGGCTCCAAAGGGACAGCGGAAGTTCTTTTTTTTTTCTCCTCTCTTCTGAAGCACTGGTAAAAATGAAAAAAAAAAAAAAGGCCTGGAGATGCCTCCGGGCCAGAGGAGCACCAAGGAGAGATGAGGAGGAGAGTGGCTGAGAGAGGAAGAAAAACAGACGCAGAGAGAGAAAGAGGAAGGCAAACATATTGCACTGACAGTGGCACATAATTGCTTTCACTCTAAAAACACACACCCACACACAGCATGCTCTAAATCACACAACTAGCCCCCACACTGTACTGCTGGAGCCCCTCCAATTATTAAAATCTCTAATAACTAACCAAGAACCCCCTGGAACACGGGATCGTTCTGAATAACTTTAAGATAACTAACTTTTTAACGTGTTGTTAGAATGTGCTAATAAGTTTAAAAAGGTAATAATACACAACTTGAACTAATTACACAATGTTAATATATAATCATTAAAATAGCAGTTTTGTTAAAGCAGACATGCTTTTGGGTTCTCCCTGTCTTATAGCGTGATATATTAAACTTTGTGTATGTGTATGGTCGACAGAGATACGAGAATGAGAGCAGATGTTGAAGTGAGTTATTTATTAGCACAAACACCACTTTCCTCACGCTCTCATGAAAACGTTTCGCTGAGGGTCTCATCTTACTTGCTGGAATGTTTACACAAATGTATACCTCAGTGCCACCTACCTGCAACCTGGACCGTGACCCCACCACCCCCCGAGAGCTCGACACACCCCCACAACACAAAGAAAAAAACATAAGAGCCACAGCAGTGCATTAACTCAGTCTGTGCCCTGCTTTCTGTCTTTCTGACCTTTGACCTCTCTCTTTTTCTTTCTCTCTCACTCACATGCATAAACTCATTAACACTACACCCACCTATCAGATCAGTCAAAAGCAGGTGAGAGGTGAGATCCAGTTACAGGTGACGAATCGTACTGCATGTGGAGAAGCATGCGTCACCAGGTGTAAGAAGACAGACTCAGAGCCGAGTGCTGTGATGAGATCGCTGAAGACACGGGTTAATACCAGGTCTGAACGTTTGTTGACCACTGCACACAAGAGGTAATCAGGACGTGGGCAGGTATTGTTGCGGCAGACCCACAGTGCTCTGATTGGTCAACATCAGCCAGTGCAGGGTGATGGGCCTTTAAGAGCTCTGAGCATTTCAGGTACTGAACAATGTAAGATGTACGCGCAAATTGCGCATCAACAGCTTGAGTCACTCCCAGTCGACCATCTTCACGTGTCACATCTGAGACAGCCGGCCCTGTCCATCAAATCCCACCATTATCTTCTGTTCAGTTACAATCCTATTCTTTGAATTGGACTCTGCCACACAAACTTCTACTCTCACACATATCCCATACTATTCATCATACAGTCTCTATTATGTGGCTCCGTGCAAAATTATTTGCATTCAAAGGTACAATTTATTTCTCTGGCATATGCCATTATTCTGTTTTACATATAATATTATTCTGATAGAGCTTTGTTTCCTCATACAGTTAATTGCATTTACATACTACCAGAGGTGCATACATGTACTATTATCCTCTGTCACAAAGGCTGTTATGCAAGCATGTAATGAATAAAAATGTATGTGTATAGTTTTTTGTGCAAGACAGAACAGTGTTGTTTGCATGAGAATATGATGGCATTGAACAACTGTGTACCAGGTGCATGCCACATTTTTTTTATCTTGTGGAAGTTCTTCAATTGTTGTTATCAGTCCTAATTTGATTGTTTTTTGTCTGTTTGCATGTTTTCTTAAATTGCAGAGTTGAGCTCCATAGGAGGGAGATTTGTAATGTGATGCAGAAAGTGCAACAAATGCAAATGTGACGATGAAATTTTGTCTGTCTGTTGCATGTCTGTCAGGTTTTATAGCGACACACCTGAAACATGCCTCTTTTTGAATATATGAAGAAAGACATAGAAAGACATCCTCGGCTGCTTCAAGACATTCATAAAATAGGTGAAGCTGTGCTGCACGAATCTGCTGCCTAATCCAGTGTCTGTTTGGTCTGGTGCGCATTCAGTGCCTCACAAACTTATGGAGTGTTCAGAGCCACTGAGAACAGTTATAACATGCTACCCATGAAGCATCATAGCCCTTCCAGCTGCTGGCCATTTCAGTGTCGCACAGCGTACCTGGCAATAGACAAATCTGAAAATGGAACAGTAACTTCTTGGGATAAGTTTGTTTGCTTGTCCTTTTCCAACTTTTTTGCCATTACTGAAAAATTTCAAGATTTCGAAATGTTCTACACACAACTCGGTTTACTCAGTGGACAGACAAAAAGTACACAAACGCACACACACATACCTGAGTAGGCCCAATAGGTCTCCTCGGCAGCAGCTCTGCGGAGTCGAATACCACCATCACCGGCTGTGGCTCTGAGCAGAGCGTGGACAGGGGCTCGGGACTCAGCCTGGCTTCCTGTCAGTGCTGCAAGAGAGAAGAACATGGGGACAGGAGGGTCAGCGTGAACAGCAGCAGACTTGCAGCAGCACTTTGAGCCCTGGCTGGATATTTGCTGTGCAGGATGACAGCCAACTGTGTCCTCAGCTGCTTTACCAAGCCAGCTGCGCCATAATAACATGCATAGCACGAAAAAAGGTCAAAAACAAAGACAAAAGGCTTGCTGTGCCATGGAACTTCACTGTCTCCCAAATAGGCAGGCTACTGTAGCCCTGAGTGGTATGTTTGTATTTTCTTTACATCTTTTTTTTTCTTTTAGCATTTATGAAAACAATCCTAAGAGGCAAGTGAAAGAAAAACACTGAAAGGTGAAAAACAGAAATTAATTCGCCTCTCAAGGTTTCAAGTGAACCAAAGAGTGTTTTGAGTGATTCTGTCTGTGGTATGCAAACTGGATATATGGTCTTTTCATATCTGAGTTAACTTTAATGTGATAATCAGTGTAACAAGACACAATACCTCTGGAGGCTTCAAATGTCTCAGGTTCACTGTTTGTCAGTTGTATTTTGTGATTCGATTCATTTCTAACTTGGAAGGATTCTGTATATGGATCCTGATTGAGGTGATCTTCTGTTTCAAGATCTGTGTTACTTTAGTCCACGTTGCTTTTTTCTGGGACTCTACAGGGGTGAAATGTAGGTGGCATGGCTTTAAGAACTGGGAAATCCGTCAACATGCACAATTCCCAGAGGGAAGACGGTGGACATTGGTGTTGACAGAGACCCGAAAGGAAACTGTGTGCCTTCGGGCACTAAAAGGTTAGGCAATGTCCTCAGACAAAATTAAAGAGAGCTTGTACAATGGTTTCTTTATTGATATAATCTCATATCTGCAGCATGCAGTCTGTCCATTCTGACCGTTCTACTGTCACTCTCTACATACACTCTCTACATGTTTTGATGCATCTTTCCTTTCGGGCATTTTCATTGTCTAGTTTTGTTGCTCCTCAAATCTCCTTCAATTGTTTAAGCCATTGGCGGTCGTGCCTACCCTGAGGAGATGTGGTCAGCAGAGAGATAAAACCTGATTTGTCAAACAAGTTCATGCAATAAAAGCTGGAACTGGATGTAACCACATCAAGTTCTTCTAATACATGATAAAAAAAAAAGGCTTCTTGTGGCAAAGCTTCAAGTGCTTGGCTTTCATTATGCTACACAAAACAATTTCATTGGTATCAAAAAGAATGATCTTTGGTCGAATAGTAAAAGTCATGAGGTTCGCACCATTCAAAACCATACGGCCCCTTCTCGCAGGCAGGCAGATTACAGAAGAGCAGTATTTCTCACGCATTGCATTTGGGAGTGGAACGCTCAAATCTGTGAAACTTTAAATCGCCTCCTCACGGGCTCAGAGACCCTCTTGATCCCCACCACAGAAAAGGCAGAGATGTAACTTGGCCTCTTTAAAGCGGAGGACAGTATTTCTGACAGCTTCTCTCCCACTGGCTCCGCTGTGCCCTGTGATTTTGGCCTTTTAAAGATCTTTCACAGTGCAAAAAGAAAAAAAAAAATCTTAAGTTTCCTTTAAACCTGCTCAAGGCCACCTTTAACTTTCCATTCAAAGCATGTCTGATTAGCCTTGGCCAGAGTACATGAAATGTCCAAGAGAAATATTTATGTTTCTCTTTTAATTGTTCTTTCTCTGTACACTCGCAGAAAATTTGGCGTGTTCTTGTGATGAGCACACACAAAGGGAGGAGGCTGGTGGTCAAAGAGGCGGGAGAACACTCCAGATCACCCTGTAGCCACCGTAGCTGAGTATAGCAGCTCTTTTTAACCACAAAACAGGGCATCTGCCACCATGATAATACACTAATCTATGCAGAAGAGGAGGCAGAAAACAAAGGCTAATTTGTTGACTTGCATGATAATGTTACTGTGCAGGTACAGGACTTCACATCTGAAAACTCTTCTCTGACAATAACAGGTACGTGCAACGTCCTACTGTCGTCTTTTTCAACAACAGAGTCAAGTATAACAAATATAATCTTGTATCATTAAATGATCAGATGGGCTGTAAATAATCCAACAGTTTATTCTGATGATCGAAATTACTTTACTTCGGTCAATGAGCGTACATGAAGTGCGGCTGATATCCCTGAGTGCAGGATAAGGGTCTGTAATGGAGGTTCACAATACAAAATCAGTCTTTCTTTCACTTTCAATTAAGTTTTACGAAGCTTGAAATTTGTTCACAACCTGTCCATGGAGCTGATCTTTAGGAGCTGACAGGGTCTTGAGGCCAAGTCCAGAGCATGTGGGGCTGAGGTCAAGGTGGGAGTGGAAATGTGGAAAAGTGAAAAGCAAATTGCAAACCTTCCATCCTTTCAGCTCAACTTGATCAAGGAGTCAGTGGCTGGTTTCACAAAGACACACTGTAACTGGGACTTAGACACAACCAACAGCGATGCCTCAGATGGACTGCTGAATTCATCCTTTCCAAAAAAGTTTTTTTTTTTCCTTGACAACCTTAAACTTTATTGTGGTACAGGGAATTCTGGGCAAATTAAACCCAATTAATTATTAAAAGTTTTCACTTCTCATCACTTTCTCTACAACAATTTTAGTAAACCACAATTTATGAACTATGGGTCCCTGTTTTTCCTGCTGACCCTAATGGACAGCACCAGTTTCACCGATCATTACCATGGTAACACTGGTCTTAGGCCTTAGGCTTAAAATGATTCTTTCTTTGTTAGTTTGAACAACTACTACTGCAACTACAAAGAAAAACATTAAGACTGAAACCACACTAAGGACGAGTCTGAAATCTCTCAGTGAAACTAGTCCCAGGACCCGTGTGCTGCTGTCTGGTTTTGCTGTGCTCTTCTTGACTTTTTGCCTTCTGTGTGTCCACAGTTTACTCAGTTTCACCAGTTCAAATTCAAATTCCTCCACACAGACTCTGCTAACTTTCAGAAGTGTGAAAGTGTGAAAGAGATTTAGTGACCTTATTGGGTAGCTCTGCTCTTGGTGTGGACAGGTCAAGACAAAACTTCAGACTTTTTTTCACTTTGTTAAAATTTCTCTCAAGTGTCTTTACTGTGATATTTCAACCAAGAGTTTAACTGTGTTTCAACAGGAGTTCATCAAGGTCAGAAACCTGTAAAACTAAGAGCCACAGAGCTTTAATATTAAGAGTCAGTTCTATGACACTCAGTCCCCTCACTCCACTTATAAGATATGACAGCCGTGTGTCTGCTGGTGTGAATGTGAGAGGAAGCTCCAAACCTGACTCCTGAGCACCAGGCAGCTGCTGGAGCCCAAAGCCAAACTGCTGCTTCTCTGTAGAGATGTACTCTGCATTTACAGGAAACGCAGTGTGTGGGTGGCTGACACCAACACAAACTTTAACATCACCACTTCTGGACTCATTGGACTTGTTTCTGCTGTTGTGCTAGAACTGAACAAAAGGTCAAACTTTAAGCTGCTACGTGTCGTGTTGGAGAGAGAGTTGTTTCATCGCTGTGATGACACGCATCTGAAAACAGAGGAGGCTCCATTTCCAGAAATTAACTGGGAGACACGTCGAGGACCAAACTTTCATCTGGCTTTTCGTGTACAAACTTCATTTAAATGTAAAATGTGTCTGAACTCACTCACCTGTTCATTTAGTCACTGGTTTAAAGGGGAAGCTACTGTGCTTATTTTCTGTCACAGACCTATTACACGTGGTCATGGATTTGAGCTGTTATCTTTAGTTACTAGTTGCTCAGGTTTGCCTTCAGAGCCCTGACACCAGTAAAATGGAGCTGGATCACTGACAACAACTCTGGAGAGAGCGAGCAGGCTTTTATAGAAGCCCGAGCTAATGCTGCTTGTTTCAGGTGGGGCTCAACTGAGGGGTTAAACAGGCAGTTAGAGGTAAATAAGGATTTCATTTGAACTGTGAGTCGTGCTCTGGTGGAGAGTTACAATAAAAACACAGAGCTGGAAATGAATACGTCGACTTGAAGTGAACATAAAAATGTGATTTCAGACACG
>OMNW01017039.1:4745-26526 GCA_900303245.1 Selene dorsalis
GGGGGGGGGGGGGCACACAAGGAGCCTTTGTACTTGACTAAGACAATTCCAGCCTTTAGGAGGAGATCTGAGGCCTGTAAAGCCTGCATGGCTTCACAGGCATATCTGTCTGTTTGTTTAGTGTTTTGATCCCGTTAAAGTCGGACTCTTCCATAGATTTCAGCGTTAAACATTAACAGCAGCTCTCATCAGCCCGAGTCACCGATATAACAGATCAATAACTGAGCAAAAACAATCTGTGAGCAGCAGAAAAGCTAAAGATGCTAATACACCGCCACCTGTTGTTCGTTTTGTTGCTGTCATCCTCTATGGAAATATTTCAGTGTCAGCATTTCCACAACACATACACACACTTTTGGTCACATCCCAATGAATAATAAAGAGTTTAAAAAGCCCCTTATCTAATAATAGCTGTGTGTCTGTGATAGAGGACTGTGGTGAACAGCAAATCTCTATCATACACATTGTTGCTCCTGATAAGATTTGAGGCCCACTGTATTTACAAGCTTATCTCAACACACTGAGCTACTCATTAGATTAAAGATCCGGGAGTACAAGGTTGAAAATTACTGTGCGGGTTAATGTGACATGTGCACAGCCAAGAGTTCGTCATTTCCCAACATGCTCTGTTCTATCCGGCTTCTATTATAGACGATAATAGCGTTACAGATAAGGGTGAGCGTGTTTGATACCTGAGAGGTCGTCGGGTTTACGTGCTGGGGCTCAGCGTTTGGGTTGTTCTTCTCTGGGGCGACGGTGCTGATGCTGGTGAGGATGATGGAGTCCTTCTTCACCATGACGTCCCCGTTGTGCAGGGTGTTCTCCTGAGGCGGCTCCGCAAGGTGGCCGGGGCCGTGCTGAGGAGGAGAGGCAGAGTTATACCTTATGAAGGTCTTTTTTCCATGTTTCTGCTGTTTTTCCCTCTCTTATATCTGATATTCAACCCTCTTTCTTTCTTTGCATCCATCCTGCTGCCACCCAGGTCATTCAGTTCACAGCTGAACTTCTGCTCCCGCTCCATTATTAACAGGCTCAGCTCCCAAAACCCTCACCTCATCCACTCCTCCTGTTACATTACATGTGTTAGATTTGTAAGACAAATTTAAAATGATGTGCAAATGCTAAGCTCTCTGGCTTTTAGTGTTAACGTCACACACAGCTCTCATTCTGCTTAGTTA
The DNA here is from genome assembly GCA_900303245.1 of Selene dorsalis. NCBI lineage: Eukaryota > Metazoa > Chordata > Actinopteri > Carangiformes > Carangidae > Selene > Selene dorsalis. The sequence continues at coordinate 5,924 of OMNW01017039.1, forward strand.
TCATTATTAGGTTTCTATGCAATAATCACATACATCTTATAGCCTGTTATAAATCAATATTCGCCAGAGTCCTTGGCCAAAGTCTGGTCCAGACATTACATGCTGACGGCTGCATGTTTCCTATGTGTGGTCCAGATGTGGACACATCAGCTGGGACTCTACACTCACTGTAAATGGGCCTGATTTATTAAGCTACCTGTGGAAGTTCACAAGATTTGACACGAGCGACCTTAAGTCCGTTGTAAAACAATTATATCAAAAAAAAACGATCACTGTACATGACCGAGGTGAAACGTACTTGGTAGGCAGCTATCAGAAGCTGAATTACCCAATAAACGCTTACTGGCAGATATGATGAATAACTTCATCCTGTGATAAAAGAAACATGCTTTGCACCTAATAAACCCACTGCTCTGTTGACTTACGTCATGCTCCACCTTCAGAGCCATTTTCAGAATCTTCTCTACGAAGAACAGGAGATAAAATCCACCGAATATCCCGACGGCGTTCGCCACGTAGTTATCTGCTTTGGGATCAAACCCCAGAGCCTGTGGAGCGACAGAGTAAAGTCAGCGTCAGCGTTTGCTTTTCATTTATTTTGAAATAAATGAATGAATAATAAATTAATTTCCTGTCAAACCTCTGGTATGAGCTGAAGCACAGCATTGGAGAACAGCGTCCCAATGGCCAGGCCGATGAAGTAGGTCAGCACTTTGGGGAAATAGGCTTTTTTGGTGAAGGGGATCAGCAGGAGGCCGAGCAGAGAGGCCAGGTTGATCACAGTGACGGCCAGAAACCCGTAACCCCACACTGTCAGGAAGGAGAGGATGAACAGATGTTACTGAAGTCATGCTCATCTTCCTTTGATTTTCTGTTCATGTGGTTTAAAATTTTTTTTGTATTTTAATGTTTTGATGTAAAACTGATAAACACATTAATAAGCTTTTATTGAAATCACATATTAATAAGCTTTTACTAATCAGGAATATAATAAACCACTGCAGAGTTAATGCAGGACATGCTCACAGATTTTGCCCCGAGCTGAGTCTCTCAGGCAGGACGTGCCCTCAGGAAACATTTAAACTCACATCCTTTCTTCACCAACGTTAACAAACTCTAAACAACTCAACAACAGAAGAGCTAACAGCTTAAAGTGACGGCAGCCTGTGAGGCTCAGCTCCTGCTGCCTGCCTCACAGCTGTACGGCCTGTTTGTATTTGCCTGTTAAATGATTGGAGAACATACAGCTCTGAGACAATAAATATAACACCAGTGCAATATTCAATTATCCCTCTATGTGCATAATCTATTTCCAATGTAGCGAACAGCGAATTAACATGATTATCAAACTTTTCCAGAAGAAACTGATGAAGTCGTGGCTTTTGCTGTTGTTCCACCATTAACTCAACAGAGCCACACAAAGTCTTCACAGCAACTTGACAAAAAGACACAACGCTATTTATTATCAGAGGAGAAACTGTGTCCATGAGGCCAGAGGAGGAAACAGCATGGCACCTCGGACATGAGGCCGCACAACAGTCACAGTTGGCTAAAACTATGTCAACAGTGTTTGACGGTGAATCTGAGAGGTCAGTGGCTCCGTGAGTCAATCCAGGACAGTGTGGGGGGTTTACGGCTCCACAGCAGGAGACCACCGACGAGTTGACTTCATTAGATACTGACTAACTTCATGAGCAGTGTCTCTATAGGTCTGGTTTCTACACAACTAAATCAAGCTTCTCAAAAGAGAGAATTTGACGTATTTATTGACAGAAAACTGAAAATCTTTAAGGTTTTGAACTCGGACTTTTTACTGTTTAATATGTTCTGACATTTTCTAGATGAAGTTGATGGAACAGATCAGATCGGGTTAGTCAGTTTCATGAGAATATGGTTGTGGTCGCCGTCCTCCCACTGACCTGAGGTCAGAGCTGAATGTCACATGCATATGAGCAGTGATGCATTCATGTACTCGCGTACATTTGAATGGTGATGTGGAGAGACTCACACTAACGTAGTCTAAAATAAGATTTATCAATTATCTTTCTAACAGTGAATTCACATAAAGTCTCTGCTCAAACATTTTCAAACTTCTCGTGACATTTGACATTCATTCATTGATTGTATGTAGCATGTGTAAACCTCTGCCAGACTACATCGAGGGAAACAAACCCCCATGAACTGTGAATTATTTGAGTTCGACAAATAAGCCTTTGGAGGGCTGCAAGCGGCTTTGATGAAGCAACTCACCAGAGTAGTCGAGAGGTACCACAGTCTTGGGGGTGGTGTAGGGGCAGGAGGGCAGCAGCACCTGGGTCAACACAGCGGGGCAGATCCTCCCCAGATGTCCCACAGTCAGCTGGCTGACGTTACTGAGCCCGAAGTGGGACAAGATCTGCTCTGCTGAGGAACACTGGAGACCAAGAGAGACGTGATTAGACATCTTTATAGACTTTATTTTGCTTTTTTCATCATGAGTGAATCAGACTTTGTTCTTTTGTGCTACTAAACACACTAAATACAAATATATTCTTTGCCTATACATCTTATTTTAACGTTAGAGTAAAGTTTAATTCAACATATTGTGTGCATTATTGCCTATCTATGTGCATCAAGTTTTGACATAAGATATTATCAATGATCATGTATTTGGCCCATTTCAAGCATTTAATGTTATGCAATATCAGAAGTGGTGGTCAAAACAAAACAAAACATTGATTTATGACTTTAATCTTGAGATAAATGAGATCAATAAACTTAGCATGGACACTACAGGTTTCTAACACTCACCTCTTGGTTCACCAGTGGGTTGTCCTCAGTTATGGTTGGAGACCTTCTGTCTGAGATCAGCAGCAGCAGATCTTCCAGATGCTGCGGAGAAATCGACGCATCTTCACCGTAAAAGCGTAAAATATTCTCCAGGAACCTCTGCCCATCCCCGGCCATCACGTCCACACACTGGGACGTTGTGATGAAAGCCAAGAAGGCGACGCACGTGAAGAGGCATCTTAAATGAAACATCTCTTGTGTTGAAAGTTTTTTTTTTTTTTTCCTCAAGTAAAATAAAATAAAATAAAATAAAAAATCTTCTACTTCTGCTCCTGTGGACGCATTTTTCAGAGATCAGGATTCCCGTGGAGTTTGCTCGCAGTAAAGATACAGATTCATGTCCATGGCATGGAGTCGAGCAGGAATCCGTTTCTCCCTCTAGTGAGTCGCGCGGCTCGTGGAGAAGTGTCCGCGAGCGCTTGAGCCTGGACTACTATCTACTGTGAACCAGGTTCAAAGATCAGGCTGCACAACATGGAGGTGGACCGACCGCGTGCACCCACTACCACTCACTTCACTGCTTTCTTCTTTTGTCACGGACTTTTCACTCACTTGCTATGCAACGTGCTCACACACACACACACACACATGCGCGCGCGGGTACACAAAAAACCATACACACACTCCTCAGAGAGAGAGTGTGTGTGTGTGTGTATATGTAGGATGTACAGTGGTTTACAGCTGCGTCTCCCTCAGTTCAGTTATGAAACAGCTGGATGTGGAGAAAAAAAAAAAAAGATAAACACCAGCACATGTGGCTGGTTGTGTTTAAAGGTCCGTGTCGACCCCTGGTGGCGGCGGGTGGTCAGTGCAGGACACAGTCACAGGGTTACAACCAACAGACTCAACGACTACTCATAAATGTCTGATGTAATGTATGCAAATCAGTTGGTTATCGAGCACTGATAGCCGTTATAAATGTGGCTTATCAGTTATTTCATATCTATAGACTTTCATTAAACGCACTGTTGCCACTGTTCTGTACGTGGATCAGATAACAAACCAAACTGTCTCTGTGTCTATATGATTTAAAGATTTACTGCTCATATAATGTTAATTATTGACCTTTGAATTTAGATGATTTGATGTTGATGATGTCAGTTTTTTGCCACTTCCTATTGTTTCATTACAGATACATAATGAAAACGATCATGAGTTACAGTGGCGCTAATGTGACGCACTGTGATCAGCACTACATGTGTTTTATATGATTTATTAATTTCCAATCAATAACTTACACAATCTGAAAAAAAGCAGTTCATTTAAAAATCTGTATATCAGCGTCAAACTGATTAGCACAAAAATACTCACATATCGAAAAGCAACAATATTTACAAACTGATCTGGACTGAGAACAGATGTAACACATCACATCCACGGTGTCGCTGTTGATTATCTGGAGAATGTGCAAAACAGCAAAACACGCCAAAAGAAAAGTATTTTAAGTGCACAATATACTTTCAGATATCAGACCAAACTCAGTCCAGATTATATTTCACCTTAGATTTTGATTAACGTCATTGCTAATGTTGTAATTTTACTCCAAGGCTCTGATTGGCCGGTTCATCTTGTGCATTTTATTGAAGCTGCTTTGGTCTTTGGACTTTTCATTCTTCTGCCTGGTGACAGTGTGTGAATGAAAGCAGAGTTTCCCTGTTTCTTCGTCTGTCTTTCTCCTTTGTTTTGGCAAGAAAACCGCGTCTCCAGACTAAAACATCGGTCTGACCAAAGAGGTTAAAGCTCCAGAGGATGAAGCCTCTGATGTTGCATCAAACAGCAGACGAGAGAGCAGAGCCTCGTTATGGACTCCAGCTGCTCTCAGGTCAGTACACGTCAGTTAAAGACGTGATGGTGAGGGACGTGGAGAGTTCTGCTGCGCTGGTCGGACGCCACGCCGTGAAACTGACCGTCACATTTCTAGAAAGCATCAGGAAGCCGTTGGAGCCGAAGCGCCCGGGGACGTTTCCCACATCGAGCCAAACGAAAGGAGCCACGGCTGCAGAGCGGAGGCTGACGGAGAAACCACCGGACTCATCCTGCTGCACTTTGGCCTGGAGACACAGACGAGGAGACACATCGACCTCTGACCCCGACCGCAAATACTTTAAACAAGACATTCAACATTCATTACAGTGTCTGAGGTATTGTATGTTTGACTGACAGATGTGTGGGAAGACAAGAGTGAGAAATACTCAAGGAAACAGGTTTGTTACCTTCTTTTTCTAAATTATGCAACAATTTATCTGCTTATTCATGATTTTATGATTTTATTACTTTTTGATTATTGCCATTATTCTTGTTTTTATTGATTCTTATCTTCTTTCACCTTCTCTTTCGGTGTCTTATTGATATGTTTTTATTTGTTGCAAACATTTTAATTTATATGAGCTGCATTTTATGTAACGAAAGCTGCTTTATTAATAAAACGTATTGTTATTATTATAGATGTGTATCTGTCTGTACTCATTTATTTCAGGAAGTGAAACCCACAAACACACACACTCTTCGTGTTGTGGTCACCATAAAGCTAACACTTTGATAATGCAAAACTGCAGAATTAAAATCTATTCATTTACTTATAGCCTTGAAATTCTTTGCTCTTGTTCATTTTTTACTCATGTATGTGTCGACAGCTGGTTGTTTACAAGTTATGAGGCGCTTCAGAAACATTATTGATTATTAAACAATGATTAAGACTCAGTAGACTCACTGTGATGTTTGGTCTGTGGATCCCCTGAGCGTCTTTGGGGGAGCAGAGGAAGTGGTGGTTGGTGGGACCCTGCTGGTGTCCACCGCTGTCCTCCAAGTGGAAGGTGACCAGGCAGGTGAGCCGGGTGCAGCGTCCACACCCTGCCAGCAGGGCGGCGACAGGCTGCTTGAAAACAGCCACAGCGCTGCCTCCAGGGACCAGGAGCAGGTCGGACTTCAGTGAGCACACGGGATCCTGATCAGCCCAGGAGAAGACGGTCACCTGAATATTATAATAATGTGTTAATAAAATGATGGAAGTGACACTGTGAAGAAAAGACTGATGTTAAAGTTCATTTAGGATTCAGGTCATTGATTTTATATGCAAATAAAAACTTTCTCTGATTTAAAAATTACATATAATACAGAAATAACTTTCATTAATTCAATTGTTTATCATCTTCTTGCTGTACATGAATAAAGAGGAAGAAACTCTGCTGTGAAAACTTTAGAAACAAAGGCTGAAGTGAAGAACAGGAAGAGATCATAACAGAAATAATGTATGAACAGTCATTATAATGCAAATGCAATCACTTGTTGTGAGTCATTTCAACAAAAGCAGCTAACATAAAAGCCGTACCACGGCCCTGAGCTGCAGGTCCTGACTCAGGTCTGAGACAGCGTAGATCAACAGTGAGTCGTCGTCCTCAAACCCAACAGGAAGAACGGCCGCAAAAAAGCTCTGTGCAAAATAATGCAGCATTTTCCACTTTCCACCAAACTCTGCAAAACACAGTGTCACATTTCTACAGTGCTGCAGGAGGAGGAGACAATAATAAATCAATAAATCGATGAGAAGCTGAGGAGTTGTTCAACTCACCGATTGATGACCAGGACGGCGCCTGCCAAATGTCATTGAGCTGCCAGTAGAGGGCGCCCATAGTGTGACCTTTGCCCTCTACGATCTCTGTCTGACTGCTTCGATAAAACTCGGTCTGAGACTTCACACACTGAGCCTGCATGACCTGGAGCAGACGCATCATCATCATCATCAATAACATGTAACCAAACCTGAGAACGGACACACACTCACACACTGACGACCTAGTTCAATTAGAAAAATCACACCTGAGCTCGTTCAGCCTGTTTTAGATCGACATTGTTGACATATATACTCAGCTGCTGCAATTATGATGCAGATGGAGGTTTGTGTGTGTGTGTGTCACCTGAGTGATGTAGAGCGTGTCTGTGAATCTCTTGAGTGGATCTGTGGAGTTGGGCAGGTTGAAGTGCAGAGCAACCTGAAGTAACATCTGCTGGTTCCCGCCCTCGTGGTGCTGACGATGGGAGGTGAACTCACTGCTGTAGCTCCAGTCTTCTCTTATAGAAACCTGGAATATCACCAGAAACAACTGTGATGTGATGTGATGAACAAGGTCAGCATAAAAACTCTCCATCTTCAACTAATCTGAAACTATATTTTTGTACTGTTCATTCACCGGCTGCAGGGTGGAGAAGGACGGCCACGACTGGAAGCCGTATTCAGAGGCGAAACGTGTCCGAGGGAACGTCCTCCAGTCCCAGCAGTCGAGGACGTAGCTGTAGAAATGAGTGTCGCCGTAGTGAGGGTCGTAGGGGTTCGATGCCACCCACCCCTCCCGCTCCGACTCAGCTCCGTTAGTCGGACTGGAGACGAGGAAAGGGCGACTCTGGTCCTCCTGAAGGAGACATCACACTTTTACCGATCAACGATCTAAAAACATTAAAATCGCAAATCATTAAATGATCGCTCACTCACTTCCTGCACAATCATCCTGATGTTGTTCACGTACAGCGTCACGTAGTCTTTGATGTACAGAGGCCTCTGTGACGCTGGGATGTTGAACCAGTCTGTTGCCAGAGCAGCTTCGTTTTCATTGTTCCCGCTCCAAATTATTATAGAAGGGTGAGACTTGAGCCGCAGAACCTGAAGAGTACAAATAAGACAAAGTCTGAACACTTAGTTTGATCACACAGGTCACCAGGTCACATTTAAGACACAACAAACTGTGAGCTTTACCAACAACACACATATATATTATAGAAAATATAGCACAGCTCACAGAAGCTGAAAATAAATCTGAATAAATTTTTGGTGTCTATGTCTCACCTGCTGAGCGACCTCCTCTCTGACTGTCTGTATGAAGTCGTCCTCAGTGGGATACATGGCACAGGCAAACATGAAGTCCTGCCAAATCTAAACACACAACAGTGATGCTCCTGAATATACCACTCGTGCAACTGAATATCTTTCATCAGTGTCACTCTGTTAAACATCCGTCACACTTTTCTATCATCAGAATAACCTGATGTTCTGATACACGATGTTACAGAGCAGTGAGATGTGATGCTGGATGAAAGCTTGAGCTTCCCCGTGATTTTTTCTGTGTTATACAACTATTATATATCTGTTATATTATGTGTTACGCAGAATAATCAGATCAATTAAATCTAAAAGAAAAAAATCCAGTGTCAAGTTACGTTTCTGTACAAAAGAAGCATTACTGTCTGTCGTCTGGTTGTGTTATTATCTCAGTGAAAATGGTGAAAAACAAGCTTCTACATTTCCGTAACACAGAGCAGCAGTGTTTCTGTTGGCTGGCTGAGGACGTCCACTCAGTCAGTGAGTTGACCTCTGACCTCTGACCGGCTCTACTAGAGCCAGCAGGAGACAGGAAACACTCTGTTGTTTGAATTCATTCGCTGGAAATGTTAACGTGATAAGAAATTCATGCTGCTGATTGGCTAAAAGAGGGTGAGAGTAGTTACCATGATTCCCAGGTCGTCACAGATACTGTAGAAAAGCTCCTGTTCATACACTCCTCCTCCCCAGACCCTGAGCGCGTTCATGTTTGCGTCCACTGCCGACTGCAACAAGTTCCTTAAACTGCAGGACAAACAAAACAAAACAAAAAACAAAAAAACCCATCAGCTTCAGGATTCACGCCTTCAAACCTGAATCGTTTTCTGTGGTTCAAACAAGACGTCTCCTGTGAAGTCAGAAAGAAAACCTGCATCAAAGAGGAGAGCAGGATATTGAAGAATATTATAATAAACAGTGATTAATATTCCTCTCATGAGGCAGGACTCAAACTGCAGACTGTAAGCAGCTTTTCAAACGCTACACTCACGCAGTAGGAGAGATCTGGTCCTGGAAGGAGTGGGCCGGGATCCAGTTGGAGCCTTTGAGGAAAATTGGTTTCCCATTGATGCGGAAATAAAAGCTCAGGCCGGGAGACCCAACAACTGGCTCCTGGACCAGCTCCACTGTGCGAAAGTACACCTGCAGGAGAGACTCTCATCAGTAATAAAAAAACATCTATGGAGGACCGGGGACATCACAGGAAGAGAACGGAAGCGTTTCTTTAATCCCACGTTTTAAAGGGCATTAAAACTGTCGGATTTAGAAAGATTTTATTAACATAAAAAATGAGAATACATACCTGGATTCCCTTTTCAATTTCAATTTCCTATTCCTTCCTCACTGTTTATCTTAGTCATTAAGCATCAGTGCTTTATTTGTGAATCCATTTTTAAACTTTAAACACAAACTGATGCATTAATAGTTCATTTATAAAACATTTTTTTAATTCCTATTTTTAAATGCTTCATTACTTTCCCTCTGACATCTCTGGCCCTCCATATAAATCTGTAGAGGACATCTTAAAGTAGCAGTGAAACCCTTCAGGCAACAATAATGCCTCATCATTATGTCGCCCCCCTTAAACAGCAGCGAGCGCTAAACATCACCCACAAATCTACCTGCATCCTGTTTGAATCTGGGTCACTGTTTTGTTTTTTTTTCTACTGTGCAAAAGTTTAAGGCAGTTTAGATATCCAGTTTGCATTCTGCAGCACGACAGGACCAAAATATCCAGGAGGAGTCATAAAGAACTGGAGGCAGGTGACAGGCAGTGAACTCTGACCTTTGACTCTGTATTGAGGATTGAAATCCCATCCTGGAAGCCTCTGACAGTCAGCTGGTAGCACGGTTGGTCTCCGTGGCTGCTGGGCCACCACAGCTTCACCTGGCTGCTCTGAGGGAAACACAAGGAACATAATCCAGGAAATAAAGCATCCGTAAGACCATCAAAATCTCTGTATCAACACAGGTGAAAACTCCACTCAACAGCCTCCTTGTACCGTGTTCATGTGCAGGATGAAGGTGTTCTTGGACTTTCCAGGGAGAAACTGAGTCTGGACGCTCTGCTCCGAGTGCAGCTCAGGGACTGACAGAGTGATCTGACCGTTTGTCGTCTGAACCGCATCAACGAGAAGCTCGACCTGGACCGTCCACTGAGAGAGGCTGAAGTCTAGACACACACACACACACACAGATAATACAGATGATTAAGGAAACAGATACTTCATTTCATTACTCCACACATGGAAACTAACTAAAACCAGTACTAGAAAAAAAAAGAAAGAAATATGCAAATGTGGTTTCACTCATGGTGTGTAGGTCGGAGAGGATTCTTAAATGCAAAGCACCTTCCTCAGATTACAGTAAGAAGTAAACCAGAGCCAGAAATGTATTTTTAAATATTTCCTGTGTTTGCTTTCACCTGCACGTTGAAAGCAGGAAGTGGTTGGAGAAGTTGAACTTTCACATAAGTTTGTTACACCTCTGAAAACTTGGTGTATCCTGCACAGCTGCTGCGATGTAACAGATAAATGACTTTTAACACTTTCTACCTTATGAGAGACACTTTTTGCTTTTAAAATGCACCATATGCATCAAAGACTCCCTGTTGTTCTCTGTGGTGTTTCTCTGTTTTTTGTTCTCTTTAATCTTTAGTTGGTGCTGGTGCACGATGATGACGTACTGTATAGGGGAACAGAGGAAACCTGGATGAGCTGCAGGACGTCAAACGCCTCCAGTCGAACTCCTTTCCACAGCCCCATTGTGGGGAACGAAGGCCCCCAGTCCCAACTGAAGGAGCTCTGCTCCTGCAACACAACAGTGAGTGAGTAGTCAGGTGTACAGAGGTAGAGAGGCTGTCCTAATTCAGCAGCTGTCGGCAGGGAGTGTGTGTGTGTGTGTGTGTGTGTGTGTGTGTGAGGTGGTTTTACATGTTTTATTCATTCATTTAAATGAGGAGAATAAGGAAATACAAGCTGGCTCTGATGAGAGTCTCGTACAAGTGGAATCACTGAAAATACTAGAACAAATTCATCCTGTAAATAACACTCGATTCAATCGATTAAAATATTTCATTGCAATTAATCACACTAGTGTCCACACTTAATCATGATTAATCACATAATTAATAATACATTCTTATTTGTTTAGCTAGAAGGAATATATTTCAAAATAACAACTCCAGCTCCAGAAATCCTCAAAGGTCTCAGTGTATTTGGCATGAAAAGAACATACTAAAATAATCACATGACGGCTCCATCAAAGCGGTTAAAGCTTGTGACCACAACATACAGTTAAGGTTGAGGTCAAAAGTCAATACAACAGAATGAGTGTTAATTAGGAGAAGAAAAAAAAAGTGGTGCAAAGGAATTTGCCCCAAAGAGGTTATTAATAAATACCACATTACTGAACCATATTGTGTCTGTCTGGATCCTAATACCAGTACTTTTGTCACTGGATCAAAAAAAATCCTGATTTAAACCCTTTTTCTGCTTTATTAGGTTTGAAAAGCTCAAACACACAAACCCAAACCAGCTCTGTCAGTCACTCACACTGGACCACAGTATCCCTTAATACTTGACATTCAGAGGACAAACTCACTTTCCTGATGAAATTGACGTGACACTCCCCCTTCTGAACATCTGGAGGACACTCAGGAGGAACTCTGTAGGCAGAGTGAGCTGCCCTCCGCTCCGACGCGTACACAACCGGAGACAGGAAACTGACCCTCAGCACATTATCCCCGTCCGTCAGCAGCTCTCTGACTGAGAAGTCCTACACACCACAAACATTTGTTATTCAAAAGGAAAAAAAACAAAAAACACACGATCCACCACATGTAGGAAAATGTTGAAGTGTTCATTGTGTGTCCAACGTACATATCTACGAAACATGTTGTCCGTGTTGCCCACGGCGACTCCATTGAGCTGGATGGATGCGACAGTGTCCACCCCGTCAAAGGTAAGAAGGACTTTCTGTTTGGTCCTGTTGATGCAGAGGACAAACAGGTTGAGTCAGGATCAGGACAAAGAAAATGTCTTTTTTTATTTTTTATTTTAAATCATATAAATAAACCAAACCTACCGAACTTTGACAGGCATATTAAAGGAGGTTGTGTATGTCCAGTTGTCTAAAGCGATCCACCGATAAGACAAATCATTGAACCTGAAATATGGATCCTGAGAGAAAAGTGGAAACGCAGAGTTTAGGAATCACCTTCAAAATTTCTGTTTGACTTTGATGCAAGCTGTTTTGTTTTGTTTTGTTGACACCTGCGGCTAATAACTTGTGGTAACATTTTTGAGAGAAATGAACTACAAATGTTAATTATTGAAGTTGAAGGTTAAGTTTATTAACATAAATAGGGCTCAATATATACGTGGATGAGCTGTTTTGACAATATAACTTAAATTCACTTATTACATGACACTGGACTTGATCTGATTGATCAATTATTTATAGTTTATTTACAATAAACTATTGTTGTTGTTTTTTATGTTTTACTGGGCCTAAGAAACATTAACCTTTGTTTATTTAGCACCTTTCTTAACAGAGTACCAAGATGTTTATATAGATTTGAAAAAAAAAGTAAAATCTTGTATCCCATGGTATTTAAAAGCAATAAATTACAGCATTAATAAGCCCAGCAAAGTGAAGTAGGTGCACAAACTAGTTGCCTAAAGTGTTAAAATGGTCACTTTGGTCATTTCCACATATATATTTTAATTATTTGTCCTACCTGGATGAGTCCCTGCTGCTGCAGAGCTGAATGGACACATCCGGGCACCTCGGCAGGAACAGACACTGAACCGTTGGAGTTTGACAGACTCCATTTACCGTCCAGCCTCAGGACCTCGGTTACCGAAGAAAACACGGACAAAACTCCAACAAATAAACAAAACAAAACAACAAGAGCGCGGACGGCAACGTTTCCACGCAGAGTCATAGTCTGTGGTTTGATGTGGACATGGTAGGTGGACGAAATACTCCTCAAAAAGTCCACAAATGAAGGTTTTGTTTGGGTCGTGTTTCGCTGCACTTCCGTGTTTATCATGTGACGCGCCCCGTGGGAGTCACGTGATCAGAGTACTGGCACGAGGGGCAAATTTCGGCGCGAAACGGCTCTGCGTTTTCTTTTATTAAAAAAGGGACTCCTCACATCTTTACAATAAAAAATACATCGACTTTCATATGTTATGAAGTGTGTTTACATTTAACTGTGTGGGCAGAGAAGAAACTACTCATTTATTAATTTAAAATTAGATTAAGATGTGATTTAATCTGTAATTTAGATTATAGCTATTCACACAAAATGTAAGTATCTTAACAAATGTACAAGTCTGTGTAAAATCACTTCATATAAAAAGCCGACTCCCAGTGTTTTGACATTTAATTGTCAATTCTTAATCCATAACCAAGTGTCATTCTTTGTGAATATTCTTATAAATCTAAACTCTGGGGAACCAAAAACAGGCACTAAATAAAAAAAAGAAGTCAACATTTTCATGGTCTTCAATCAATGGTCAGTTCCAATCAATCAGTCAGTTTCAAGTAAATTTACCTATGAACCCAATCAAGTCTAAAAACGATATAAAACATTCATATTAGCAGCAGTCACTGACTCCTTCATACAAAACCTGCGCATCAAACAAAAATCTACATATTGATGTGACATAAACAAAACCAAAAACAGAAAACTCGACTCATTCATTTTTATGGTTTAAGTAACTTTATTGAATGGAAAACTAAAAAGAAACAGAGCCACAAGTTGATTATCAACCATTAGCTTTGCATCAATATTTTTAGGGCTACAAGAAGACAGTGTTTGAGTGGGCATAAAACTAACTGCTCATCTACTGGCTTCTAAATAACAAAACAAAAAGAAAAAAAAAGAAAGAAAAAAAAAAAGAAATAGGAAGCCTTTGAGGGGAACCAAATTTTTTCCAACTGTTCAGCCTTACAATCCACTTAATTTGCAGAAACATATCAGATATAATAGCCTACCTTTATTAACATGCATAAAATACAACATTGAAGTTTTTATATTTTGTTTCCTTAACATTGATATATACTGCTGTGCTTCTCTGTACACACACTTTGATAGTGGAATAAGATACACTTCTTTCCTCAGGTAATAAGTTCCTATACTAATGATCAGAAGAACATACTGACGTCACACCAGTCCAGGAGCCACTAAACCAGTTTCCCCTAATCGTTCAGAAGGCCATTCCCTGTTGCAGATTTTTACCACTTACAAATTAAATGTAGACAGATTTTTTTTTGTTGTTGTTGTTGTCGTCAATCTGAAGCTTTAAAATAGAGAATTTGTAGAGATGGTAAGAGACAGGCCTCTCTGGAAATGCTCCAGGGAGACCCTGCCCACAGTAACGAAAACATCAACCCCACAAGATCAGGCCAGTTGACCCAGTTTGACCACCATTGGGGGTTGATATGATCGTCGTCAGGAGACCAGTTGCATCTGATTCTACTAAGTGTGTGCAGAGTGAATGACTAACATCACCAATCTTGGGTTGAAAAACTCGTACTGGTGCATGCTCAAGCTGAGTGTTCAGAACCATGGTGATACTTTTATTTTATTTATTTTTTTAAAACTCCGTACAAAATGGGAGTCGAAACCTTACAGAAACTGGCACGTGTCCTAGAGAGAAAACACTATCTTCTTATGAGCTCGCAGGTGGGGAAGGGAAGGAGGGGGTAAAATGCTTTGATTAAGGAAGAAATAAAGTGAAAAAGAAAAACAGAACCCTGGAATTTTAAGTTTGAACCAGCGACAACATTTTCCACCAGTTTTTCCAAACGACGCCATCACATTGCGTATTTTTGTGTCCATTCTTTTGCCATTTTGGTGTATCTGCAAGGAGAAGAGAAAAAAAAAAGAAAATGGTAAAATTAAATATGAGCTCAAGCCTACAAGTCACTGTTAGGATTTATTATAGCACATGCACCTGTGCACTCTGCTTTAAAAAAAGAAAAAGAAAGAAAAGAAAACAACCAGGCAAGCCGAGTTAGCATCCCAATGAAATGAGTCAGTATATACATAAAAATACTTGACGTCATACTCAGTTGACACTACATACACAGTTTCCTAATTTGAAACAAGTCAGGCATCGTGTTGACACACCGTTACATTAAGGGCTAATTTTCAAATGGCTTCATGCTGGAGTTAGTGGCTACAGTAACATGCATGAGACAATCCTGGGTACTAATCTGGTTACTCAAATAATCTCCACTATTATTACTACAACTGCTTAAATAGGCAAAAAAAAAAAAAAAATTACTTTCACATCCCGATAACATGAAACAATATTTAAATAAAAAGGTTTAGGGTTAGATCTGCAGATGTTTGACATTTAAACGAAAATTAAATAGCAAATAGTTTCATATCTGATTGTTAACTCCATTTTAAAAGTGAGCATTTAGAGATATTCTGTTTTTTAGGACTATTGCTTAAACAAATGTATTTTTTTTCTTAATACAAGAAAAAATATTTTATAGACAAATTTAATCCCCCTTCACCTCCGCACTTTTTTTATTTCCTGTTCCAGGTTTTTATAAAGTATCTTCCAAGTACCACCCTTTTCTACAAATTAAATACCAAGAAGACAAATCTTGTTTCCTTCTGGCTATGTGTGTGCACTCATTTAAGTTTACTATGAAAATTAACCTGCAGAGACATGTAACCCATTGTCGGTTTAATAATAAAAGAATGTACGCGCTTCATTGCTTTGCCTTGAGACCCTGACATTATGTCTCAGAAGACCGTGATACCTCAGGGTTCGTCACATGTGAAGTTTTGCATACTAGAAACCCAGCTGTCATAATCCTTACTGTTCGTCTTTAGGCAACAGCGTCAGACATGATAGCTCATGAATGCAGTTCTTTTTGGCAGCCGACTGTAGGCATGTCCGCTAATGCACCACCACCACTTTTTTTTTTTTTTTCCACAATGGTCTCTGCTGACACGGCTTGACTCGGCAACAATCACGGCTGAAATATAAAAGGCAACCCATCATTAGCTGATGATCACGCAACTCTGAGCAAATCTCAGGTCTCTGCTTGTTGATTTTCCAGCTGTGTTGTGCTTTTAAACTTTTGTGAGCGATGTTAGATGCGATCTTAAAAGTTGTTTGAAATTTGTTGTTTTCAAAACACTTCCTTGTAAATAGTTTTTGTGACCACATTGTTTAAGTACATTTCTTCTCTGTGCTACACTTGAATTTAGTTTCTTTAAAAACAAATCATTAGCAATGCATCTGCTCTTGTATGTCTGTGCATGTTTAAATTATAACATAACACGTGAAAAGACTTTAAACCACTTGTGTTTTACTACAGTCTGAGTATTTTGATGCAGCAAACAACTTAGCTGTTGCAAGTACTTGTGATTACTGCTATTGTCCTTCGTTTCTCTGGCCTGTATTAGTGGTAACCCACAGCTGTCTAGAGACCGCTTTATCTGTGGATTGGCAGAAATATTATGGTAACTTGTTTATTTACAGCAACCAGCCAGAGATTAGTATAATCACAGTTAAATCCCACACTGCAGTAAGATACTTCATGACAGGGATTCAGGCCTCTGGTTGTGCCAGTGAGACCAGAGCATCACAACAACAACCCAAAAAAAACAAAACAAAAACAAAAAAAAAAACACTCCTGTTGCACTACCCAAGATGCAGCACTGCCTCTTGGCCTTACCCTAAAGCATGGCATACTTCGCTGTCCACTCCTGAGCTAGTTTATTGTACCTGACAGAGTGAAACTAGGTTACATACTAGACTCAGGTGATTAGCTAGGCCCAAGAAAGCTGTACTCAATGTGAATAATGCAGCATGAAACATGTACTGCATGGTCGATCTTCCTCTTGAGGTTCAGAATTTATCACTTCACATGTCAACATAAAGAAAGAAACACTTACTTCTGACTATCTGTTTTGTAGATTCGTGCGATCTCTGGCACTAGTGGGTCGTCGGGGTTTGGGTCACATAGGAGTGAGCAAATGGAGAGAAGAACTACGAGAGACGATACAGACAATAAAACCCAATTACAAATCATCAAATCACTTTCCATTCATTATAAAAGTCATCGTTGACTGGCATGCTAATCCATATTTGTACATTACTGGGAAGTAAAATTTGTTTAAACCAAATTTTAAATTCTCCATTACTTTCACAATTAAAAACTCAGCACATGTAAGATCAATCTAACTTGATACCTGGCAAAATCTCCATTTGTGATCAAAATAATCACAATTTGTCCATTTATAAAATGCAGTCAGGTACAGAAACAGGTATTGTTAATTTAAAAATCAACATTAGGCATTAAAACAATTCTATCTACATGGGAAATCAACTCATAGTTGATCCTTACAGTCTTGTCCAACCAAAAAAAAAACATAAACTCTCAATTGTTAAGTTTATAGCGAAGCCTTGTGGTGTCAGGATTGTCCATACCTTTAGAAATAGTAAGTGCAGGAGACCACTGTGATCTGAGAATATCCAGACAGATACTGCCGTTACTGTTAATATTTGGGTGGTAAATTCTTGTTGTAAATGCAACCTGAAGTGGAAAAAAACAACAAAAACATATTAATGAGGACAGGTGAGATAAGACCCAAGTCAAACCAGGTCATCAGATGTTATGCAATTTTAGATTCCTTAACACCAGCCACTGACGTTTTATGCCCATGACCATTATCTTCAGGAATGACAAGATATAACTATATGAGGGTTATGAAGCTGACAAAAATGTTTTTTGACTGCACCAAACAGCTGAACACAAGTTTCATTTACCAGACATACTCTGTGCTGTTACTCTGAAGTGTTTCCAAAAACAAAAGTTACAGCCGCTCAGTTATTACAAGTATTACAAGGTCCTAGTACTGTAGATGCTGGCTGATATGCTACTGTTGCAAAACAAGACTGGTGGCTGCTTGATGACAGCGCTGGTGGCTTTGACGGGTGAAAGACGACGTACCTTTAGTTACTACAGTGTTTCAAAACAAGAAAACTCTTGTTTATGTCTTACCTTGGGTGGTTTGAAGGGGTAGTCTGTTGGAAAATGAATTGTCAGGAAGAAAACACCTCCCTGATATGGACTGTCACTCTGTAGAGGACAAAAAAAAAAAAAAAGGAAAAGAACATTTAAATATTTCAAGCAAAAAAAAAAAACAACCTCCAAACACACCGTCCACAGCCTCCAGTCAAATTTTAACCTTTATCTCATCAACACATTTAAAGCAGCTGGGAACACAAACACCATTTACAATTTTCAACATACATTTAAAAAGAAAGCAACAGTTATATCAAATCATATCTACTTACAGGTCCCATGATTGTGGCTTGCCAGTGAAACACTGCAGAGAACAGAAAGTAAATGTTAGGAGAGGAAAAAAACAAAACAAAACAGACACAGGTATCTGATCCGACAGGAACTCGGTGTGAGAATTGTCTTTGCAGCTTCCCAGTAACACCACTTCCCTTTGTGTATTTTTATCAATACACATTTATGACCACAATGTCTGTGAAATGGTTTCACTCTCGTGTTTATCAGCAAGACAGAAAGAAAGAGGCATTCATGAATAAGATTAAGACGATTCTCAGCACTAGAGATTCTTCCACATCAGCGTTTATATTTAAAAAAAATAAAAAAAAGTAACATAACTTCGTAAATTTCTTCAGTCTGTTGTTAAAAAGAAATGGACATGCTGTGCCAAACCCTCATGCTGACACTATAAAACTTTTACAGCTTCCAATTTAATCATTACTCAAATTGGACAAACTTTATCCATAACTACTTTGATACCTTGAGTAATAGTTTAAGCACAAACTAAACCTTTAAGTGTAAGAAATTGATTTTTTTTTTGCCATTAATGTTACTATAATGAATATCTTTGGATTGTTGACTATAGGACAGTCAAAAGGACATTGTTTACAAGTAATCTTTAAACTTCATAGACAGAATTATCAAAAGTAGGTCAACAGATTACATGATACAGCCCAAAAAACTTTTGACTATCTCTAGGACACTTACTGTCATCGCCCACTGGGCCGGCTGAGCACTGTGCTGGAGGGTCACGAGCCAGGTCGTTAAGCTCCTGTAATGAAAAGAGGTTTACAACAATAACCAATTAGATCATGTTAATGAGACGACAAGATTTTTTTTTTAAATCCATGTACAGGAATGAGCATAAATGCCAACAATATGGGAGTGAACCAGGGGAAGGGAAGGGAAGTGATACACGACCATGGTTGTGCATTTCTTTCACAACACACTCCCCACACTGTTGTCTGTGTTGTTATCTCTTTGCAACTCTCCTCCATGTTTTCAAACTCTGCACCAGCTCAGAAGCAGGTGGGGGGGCCGCCTTGTTATCGTGTCTACAGTAAGCAAGATGAGACCCAAGCATATATACACACACACACATAGCCCACAGCTTCTGTTATTTTTAGGTCTACAGCTATTTTAGAGAGTGAAGTGGAGGCCACTGCCCCACCCTGGCCTCCTGACATACACCGTTTCACAAGTAAGTTTATGGATTTCCCTTGAAGAAGCTTCTAGTCACCGGCGGAGTGACGAAATCAAGCCACGGTGTGAACACTTATGGAAGTGTTGCTCTACTCTCGCTCCAGTGTTGGCCCGTGTAACTGTCAGGAAACACACCCTGAGATCTGAGATGTCCACGGGCTCCGACACAAAAAAAAAAAAAAAAAAAAAAAAATTTTTTTTTTTTACTACATACCAAGGAAATGTATCATGAACACACAGCTCTGACTGCTAACACGGACGCTCCGTGAGTGATATGAGTCATGGGTTCTGGTAACGCCGAGCGAGCATCGACGCTTGTGAAAGACGTTTTTAAACGGCTCGTGAACACACACACATACACGGACGACATCGATATGAGGGCTCTGTTGTGTTACCAAACCGCATTCAAATGTATGTGTGTTTATGTAAACGCTGTAGTGTTGTTGGGCAATTCGTGCGGCCTCCTTTTTCTGTCTGTCGTCAATCCACCTCGACGACGAACACACACACACACACTGAATATGTAACCGAAACTGCTGCTAACGTTAAGCCAAGCCGAGCCAAGCCAAGCCGAGCCAGTTTCACAGCTTGTGTCGAAGCCGGTGCCAACGTTAGCACAAAAAAATATAACTGAGTAAATAAAACAACACACAATGATCACACGGCCTCAAAACCACAAACTTGAACACTTCCCCGGAACAGGTTTAACCGCCATGTTTCACAGGACACGGTTATCAGGAGCGGCGCTGTAGCTGTAGCTGTAGCTACATGGTGGGAGGCTAGCTCGGCGAAGCTAAACATTTGACGTTATCTTTACCTTGTGAATCCTTTTCAGAGCCATCCTCTCTCGGTGTTCTTGCTCTTCAATTTGGTGGGGAGGTTTTCCGATCCAAGCAGTGGGAGGCAGCTTTGATATGCCAGGATGATTCGCTTAGCTGTTAAATAGCCGACGCTAGGTCACACAACCCGACCGACGGCCTTTCTTCTTCTTCTTCTTCTCGAGTTAGCGTCAGTTAGCCGCGACTGGCGAAGCTAAAACTACGTATGCGCGGAGTTGTAACAAAGCGCGACAGATGTTTACACCGCCCCTTCGATAAACCCACGATTTCTCCGTCTTATTTTTTTATTTTTTCCTGGACTAAAAGTATCCCTCTATCCGTTTGAGGAAGAAGGGTGGGGGGAAGAAAAAAAAAGTGCGATTGCCAGGTGAAGTAACCCGGGCAACAAAGCTCCCGTTCCGTCAGGTCTCGGTCTCGCTCTCGGTCGGTAACGTTAGCCGCCAACTAGCGGCTGTCTACATGTATGTGAGGCTTTATGGTGGAGGCGGAGTGACGGGGCGGATGTGATGGCAGATTGGTTACCA
>OMNW01017040.1:10489-22502 GCA_900303245.1 Selene dorsalis
ACACACACACACACACACACACACACACACACACACACACACACACACACACACACACACACACACACACACCTTGACGGAACAGACTAAAGATATTAAGCAAGGAACTAACGACATAACTATAGGAGCAGTTTGGCTTGTTTCACACTAAAGTTGTCAAAGACTGTAAACATGAACTACGCCTTTCAATATCTGGTTATTAAAATGCAAATAAACAAATGACTTACCTTTGTCAGCAGTCATGCAGGCAATACTTTTAGTTGCTCATATGTCAAAATAAATCATGCACCACTGAAGTAATTTGACCTCACTCAAGTTTTTGTGCCGACATGTCTCGATTATGTGACTCTATAACGCTAGTAATTAACTTAAGCTTGACAATATGGTGAGAACAGTGAGGTAGCAATGTGGGATGTATGCAAATCCCTGTTGGCAATGGTGAACATTTAAGATATGTTCTCTTTATGCAGGATTGCATAGATGTGGTGTAAAATACACTTGTCTCTTTAAACTGCCGTTTGTAGTGTTTAATTTATATTTCCATTGGCTCATAATCTGGTTTAAAAACCTGCAGTCCTCAGCTTCCCCCATCTCTCCTCCTTCTCTTTCCTCCCTCCTTGCCTCCCTCCATATAGTATACAGTATGAGGGAAACAGAGTGGAAACTGTTGTCCTACCTGATAATGGATTTGGTGGCCCCCCTGCAGGCATGCACCATTGGCAGATACTGAATACCACTGTGAGATCAATGGGAGAACAGGAGGACAGGAAAGGAATGAGTTGGGGAGGGAGGGAGAGAAAGAAGATGAAGAAGGGATGGGGCGGATAAAAACAGAAATCCCGTAGCTTCTCCTATTTGCAAGTGGGGTAGGGTAAAGCCGTCGTCGTAATCTGTTGTCAAGACACAAGGCCGCTGTAATGTCTTCCATCAGCAAGTGGATTATGTGCAGAGGAATTGTAATTTACACCAGCTTCACTTTTATGTGTCGCTCGGCTTAAAAGTTAATAGCATTTAGCTCAACAATAGCCCAGCCACATCAAACCCGGTCTGCAGCGTAGCAATCTACAAGTGAGGTGCTATTGAGCTGCAGTTGTTCCGAACCCTAGACAATAGGGTGTTCCCACTGAGCTAATTAGCTGACGCCTGCCTATCTCCACGCCACACATGTCCATTGTTGCTGTCACTGCGCGAATCTCTGTCCCACTGTATCAGAACAGTCTATTGTCTGTTCAGGTTGTCTTCAATAATCCTATGTAATGCCTGCTTGTTTTGTCTTAGGTTGCTAGATCTGAGTTCTGAAGTGACATGACTAGACATGCCTTTATAGGCGATATTTGATTTCCTCTAAATTCCTTCATTTTTTCGCCTTTTGTGTCAAAGGAATTATGGGCCTCGAGAGGTAAAGCCTCATCTATGCAACTTCAAGTTATTGAAAATAACCGTCAAGGAAAAAAAAGCAGAATTATGATCTGAAATAAGACTTTAGCATATCTTAAAGCTGCGCTTGAAAGATTATCTTGAACACACACACAATGGAATCTTGTTTTGTCTTGAAACAGCCAACTACATAGACACAACATGTCTATGTAGCCCAGACAAGATGTAGGTCACCCTATTAAAGAAGGTAAATAATTTGGAGGGCAAGTCTGTTATTGTGAACATCCAACGCTTTGTGTCAGGCTGGGAAAATTAGACAGGAGATCGTTAAAACGCAGTAGTTTACAGCATGGTGGGGTTGACCCTGGAGTTGCATTCCAAAAACATATACCAGCTCTAGTGCAGCAGGCTGTGGAGAGAAAGAGTCAAAAAAAAAGGGAGAGAAAGTCAAGCCTTCTGCAGATATTTTCCCAAGCCATGCTGCCCTTAGGGAAGGCAGGTGTGATGTTGCAAAGTGTCCTCTCTCCAAGAGCAGTTGAGAGGTGGGTGTAGGGAATTAGGAATGGGGTGTGGGGGTGGGTAGACTGAGAGATGTACAGATAATGATTAACATGAGTTATGCATTTGGGATAGAGAGAGAGAGAGAGAGAGCGATGGGTGAAAAACTGTCGCTTTTAGCCCGCTACAGCACCAAAACAGGTGACGTGAACCCCGTCAACTGCCGTGAAAACCAAACAGCAGCCTGTGGTTTGATTGCCAGAAATACTTCACCCTGCTGCAGAACTCACCTACATTCAAGCCAGGTGCCAACCAGGAGCGTGTCTAGGCTATAGGGCACTTGTAAGACTTCAAATAGGAGTGTTTTTGCTTCACAGACATATAAGCCAGTCATTGACAGCAGCATTACTAGCCAAGACATGACTGTATACTATATATCAGATTTATGGTTTGCACTTCCTCATATTTGAGGGGACAGAATTTATTTGACGTATTCCAACTCAAGCCAACCCCGCCCTCCTAGAAATTCTGTTTATGTAATACTAATTTGTTTGCTTCCCGGAATATGTTCAGTGTCGCTTGTTTTTAAAGAATGAAGTGCTATTTTTGTACCACACTCACACCACACTACACTACAAGTTGTAGTGGAGCTGAGGTGGATGGTGGGTGTACAAAGCACAGAGCTTTGACTTAGAGACTTGGGATTTGTATCTTGAGTCCTGTGTGTGGTTAGGTTTAGACAACTAAGTGCTTTGGCTAAGATTATGGACAGAGACAGCTCTTCATTATTTTAGCATAATGTCAAATTGAGGATAATTTGAGAATTACATGATGGGAATTGTATCACATTCACTAATCAGAAAAAAATACCATTTCTTTTGCATTGTATTTGGTACAATCCCAAAATCAACTAGGTACTAACTCAGTAGATTGTAAGCATTTTCACACACACAGACACACATATGCACACAGACACACACGCTAATACACACACACACGTACAGAGCTTAATATACTCTAAAGGTATATGAGGCAAATAAGTGCAGTCTTGAATAAGTAAAACTCCATTTCAGCACTCTGCTCTATTATTAATATCGAGCAGGCTGATCTTTGATTAAGTTACTCAAGTGTTCTTCCTGTGTGGGATTTTGATTAAGACTGGGCTGTGTCTTGGAGCAGGAGAAAATGGCGGCTTTCTTCCCCTCTCTCTATCCAACTTGTTCATGTTCGTCTCGTCTTCATGCATTTGTAGTTCTCATTTTCCAGCAGATCACAAACTCATTCTCAAACAGCCTCCTCCCCTCATCGTCTTAACTCACTTTCCGTCTGATGCGGTGACAATCAGTCAAACAGGTCACATACACTGTGAATTACGTAAGGCACAGACCATCCGTCATTTGTCACCTGTCACATTATCAACTGTGAATCCCCCCAGCTGTTCCAGGCACTCCTCCTTCTTAGAGCCTCTTAAACATAAACGGGTAAATTACAATAATTCCACATATATTTTGAAACTTTTGAAAAATGCATTGTGACACTCAAACTACTCCCATCAATAACTTCTACTCTCCTAGTTCAGAAAGAAGTTCCTTCTGGTATGCACTTTAATTTGAAAATGACAGGTTGATGGACATGATTACATAAGAAAACGGGTATAGCATGTTTTGTGTCTGTCATATGGAGACAAAGAAATGACCAGTGATGGGCTCATAGCATTGAACTAACGTTATCTCTGTCTATATGATGTTCTCCAGGAGCCTGTTGCAAAATCTGTTGCTTAGAAGAAGCAGCAGGGGGAGAAAAAAAACATATATTGATACAAGAGCAAACAATCATGTTTGTGGTCAAACTGGAAAACGGAAACTCTAAAACAAACAGTTCAGTTTGTGAGCAAATATGCTCATTGATAGATTGCTAAAGTCAAACTTAAACAACTTATATGTATCTAAGGAGGAACTGTATAATAATTGCATGTGTTATCTGTATTTCGTTTCCCAGGTGAGCTGTGTTGCTCTGATTATAGAAGCACAAGATACTGAAAGTTGATATTTTTTTATCACAGTTGTGACAAAAAAACTGTTAGAATCCATAATCGTGCACAGGCTATGAAGAAATAACTGAATATTGCTTTTTTTGTCCCTTAAATATAACCAAACATGGCCAGCATAAGAATAAATGGCATTTTGATTTACATACATTAAAAGCATACATACTTGGGTAAATCTTCCCTGTAGGATTACAAATAAAAACATTGTTTATCTGAGCATACAGCTGGAACAGTAGAAGCTCACCGATCTTTAGATGATGCTACAGAGGAAGTGGAAAACACCTCTTTGTGTATGTATGTCATAATTGTGCTTCGAAACCAAGCGTAACATTTCCCTAAGAGCATGCAGTTTTTTTTTATTCTTTGGCTGGGATGCCAAGGTCTTTTGACGTTTCTTCGTCACATCTGTCGTTAATATGAATGGCCTGTTTGTCGCATTGAGCCACCAGATCAATCCCCTCTCATGCATTACATGTAATGCACACACACGTACACACACATGACATGGAAGCACAACTGGGGAGAGGTGTCAGTTGGCTTCGAAAGTCTTTTTTTTTTCCTCAAGGTGTTTTGAACAACATCTCAGTGTGCTTCTGCTCTCCTTCTATCCTCCTCATGCAAAGCTTCCTTCTCCACTTGGGGCTACTTCTGTTCCATTATGTATGGTGGTGGGATTAAAACTGTAGACGCTATGGCTTCCCCCTTTCAGTGTCACGTGCAGGCACCAGGCGGCAAATGGCATGCAAGAGTGGCACACAACAGGGCACCCCGCTTGGCCACCCACACATCTAGGGGAGTGGGGAGTATGTGTGAGGAACACGGTATCAAACGGAGAACATCTGTGGCCACTGGGCTGTGGAGACCGGGGACAATGGTGGCCTGAGGGCAGCCGCAGAGCCCTGGCCCATGCCGCAAAGGCTAGACACAGGCTAGGGAGCCAACCATACACACACACACACACACACACACATCCTGACACCAAGCTGGTGTAACCCAAAGTCTGCTCATGGCAAGAATCAAAAGGCCTGAACCAATTTTCTTTTTTGGATAATCTGCTGTAAAGGGAAAGATAAAAATAAAAGATATGCCACCTTACCAATTTCCAGAGCTAGATTTAGTGTGGAATTTGCTACAATGCGAAACTGAAATATGTTAAAAAAAAGAAGAAGAAGAAGAAAAAAAGAAAAGAAAAGAAAAAAAAATCTCTGATAGTTTAGTCGCTACATGTGTATTGCATAAGGTTTCTGCTGGGATCGTGTGAATTATCCATTCAGACGCTGGAGACATAGGAGAGACAGTTCACATCACATCACAAGCAAAAATCTGAGAACAGGCACTGGGCACTTTTCACATCATTCCTCCATGTACTATCTGAGAAATAAATCCCATGATTATCCCTTTAAAGAGAAACCTGAGTCTATTTAATGTGTCCTGTCACGCCCTAATACTGTGCAGTGAGAAGAACTGAGTCACTCATTGCCATGCTACAGTAAATGTAGAGAGGTAAGTGATTCTCTATAAGCTCCCCACAGAGACACATCAATTCTGTTTATTCCTGCAAGCAGAGATGATAACGCGCGCGCACACACATATTAATGCCACGACACACAAACACACAAACAGTCACACGCCATTTGAATAACATATTCCACAGCTGCTGCAGCTCTCAATGACCTCCCATGTGGCTTTTGTGCGTTGACATGTGTGAAAAGTGTGGGCATGGAAACAGACGCAGATGCACACGGACACAGACACACACTCACACGTACATAACAGCTTATGTGCTGTTATGTCACCTTGTAGAGAAAGCCCGCTCCACCTTGTCATGTTGTGATATCCCATGTCTACAATCAAATGCCCACTGACATGAAATATGATGTGTGAGCAGTGTGTGTGTGTGTGTATGTGTGTACCCAGGTGCATAGACCTCCCATTAGGGATCTGTGGGCGGGTGGTGCTCCATCTTACTCTACCAGGTCCCTAGTTTTATACACACATGCACACACACACACCTGCGTATCAGTAGCTGGAGTTTTTCCAGTGAGTGACAGTGGAGTGTATTGCAGGATTTGTGCTTTATGGAAATGTTACATCCTAAAAACATCCAGCAGTTTGGGAAGAAATATTAGATTTCTCCCCTTTGACATCACAGTGAGTGGTTTACCAAAGTTACTTGGAATTATTTTAAAAATCCAGAGACAAGGTTGCAGGCGATTGCCGCCTGAAGTCTATCATTCAATAGGAAATCCAAGATATGCAGCCTATAAAATGATTATCTCTGAATATGTCAACCGAACACATTTGTGCTATCAATCATTTGGCAAGAATAGATGTCAAGCTTTTCAGATTGGGAAGCTTTTCTGTGGAATATACTGCTCCCTCAGTTTTCCTGCCTCGCAGTTCCACTGTCTGATTAACTCATAATTCACCTCTGTGTGTCTTCTGCTTTTTCTCACATTTTAAATGAGTGAATCCTATCACCACTCAGAGCCATGTGTTATTATTAGCCATATACCACCGCAGTTTTGACAGGGTGAATCATTTCAGCCAGAGAGACAGGAGACACACTGGCTGCCAGTCATTTATTTGCGCATCCTGTTTGAGTTTTAGATTTCACACCCCATCCTTAATTACACAGACACATACAAACACTTAATCAGAGATGCACAAATATATTTTCTCACACACACACATACACACACACACACACACACACATACCCAATTCACACACAGCACAGTCATTCATAAGGCTCTTGATAAATGATTCCTTCCTGTATCAAGTGGCCTCCAGATAGGAATATATGGCAAGATAGGGGAACTGTGGGAAGGTAACCACAATGAGGAAGCAGGTCAGAAAAGAAAAACAATCAGTCATCCTGGAGAGGATAATTGCAGGCTGATCCAGGATATTTGATTTTGTATCTGTATTAACTTTCACTTCATGAATAGGGATTTACCAGACTGACAAGTGTGTCAACTATTCAGGAGTACCATTTAACCAAAACTGGATACTGAGTGAGAATCACAGCACCTAAATGGCATGTTAAAGCATGCACCACAGGTGATGTTTTGTGAATCTGTCGAAATACATATATCTAGTGTAACGTTGGATTTGTGTAAAGAAAAAAAAATATATAAGAGAAGACCCCTGAATTAGGACACAGCGGTGGAGAAATATAGAAAGAGCCCAAATCACAGGTGTTACTACACAACAGCCATATAAATCCATATATTTTCTATATTTCTAGTTAAAGGTTAAAGGTTAGGGTTAACCTAAAAGTCATATTATAGGGTCAGGGTTAGGGGTTGGGGTTAGGGTTACATTAATCCCCAGCTGGCCAACTGCCTCTGTACCTATTGAGGTATTGCCAGTTATTTATTGTGTCCATATCACTTAATGTGTCAGTTAGAACCAAATGCGTAATACAGAAAAAATAGAAAAATAAAACACAAGGGATGAACAAAAAATGAGTTTTAATTTCAGTTTTGTCAGTTAATCTCCATCTTTTTAAAAGTTAAATGTGTTGATAGCCTAAGTGAACAACACATGAATAGTGGGTTTTGTTTTGTCCATAATTTGCGGTGAGGTTAAGATTTATACCACAGAACAGAAAAAAACACAGTGCTTTAAAAAGAAATGGGGAAAAAAAGTTTTGAAAATTTCTTGAAAGGTACATGATGGAATTAATGAAAGGCTGCTGGAAAACTGTATAATTTATTAAGTCATACACATCAGAGAAGAAAATATGGGACCCCTGAGGAAAAGCTTGTTGCTGCTCCACAGTAAATAACACAGTGTGAATGAGAAGTGCCATTTCATTTAACCAAGGCCTACAACTGATTGACGTTTGACCAATGCCATGTCTCTTGCCTTCTCCCCACATTAATCCCACTTCCTTGGACAAAATGCAATTTTGATCTGTTGATTTATGCTATCATTCAGCGCGCAACACCAATAGTTCATAGATTTGAAAAATAACAACAACAAAATGTCATTTTGCTGTTCTTTCTTTGACACCTTATAATGCGTACCTCACCTGCAGAGTGACAGGGCGTGATGGATTGACTTACATACGCACTCACATACAAACATATACACGCAGAGAGGGAGAACTTCAGCAGAGACAAGGAGAGAGGGCAGGGAGGTGTAAATGGAAAGAGAAAGAGTGAGAAAGGAGAGGGAGAACGAAAGAGAGGTATAGAAAGAGAGAGATTTAAGTAAGAGGGGTTTGATATTTCTGTGGCCATACACTTGTAAGCTCAAGCAGTTTCTTCCCTCCGAGGGACAGAGTCCGTTAAGTAGCTCTCCAGTGCCTACAGTTTAGAAAAGGACCCAGGCAATACTGGACTAATTTAATCAAAGGTTACAGGCCCAGGATAGAAACACAATGTTATGGCAATTGTACAGGAAAAGGAAGGTGGGGGGGATGTGTCATTTCACCAGGCAAGGCTTAGACCTGCTACTTTATCTCAACAGTGTAATGGCTAAGTCCCCCAACAGTCTCCAACAACTGGCACTAACACACATTTCCATTTTAGCTAGGGGGGCAGCACAAGAGGCTGATATCTTATGACTGGCTGGCCAGCAAGATGAGTGACTGGCTGCCATGGCTATAAGAAAAACTGTAAGATTGTCTGTCTTTTGAAACTGTGAAAAACCCACGGATAGAAGTTTTCAGATAGAAAAATAGTGTGTGAGTTTATGATAACAAGAAACATTGCATCCATGTCTGTATGAGTAAATCATTACACTCATTAGGAACACCTGTACGCCTGCTTATGCTGCTTATCCAATTATCCAGTTATGTAGCTCATCTAATAAGCTAATTATGCAGCTGCAATGCATGAATGCAATGAATCACGCAGGTTCAGGTCAGGAGCCTCAGTTAATGTTCACATCAGACATCAGAAACTCAGTGACTTTGACTTGGCCCATGGCCCTGACACAGTCTCTGGAATTTACTCAGCAAACACAAACACTGGTTTGTGTTAACGGAAATGCTGTTGTAACTCAGATAACCACTCTTTACAACTGTGAGCCAGGAGAGTATCACATAATGTACAACATCTAAAACCATCAAAATTTGAGTTTGTCTTGTGCGAACACTCCAGGATGGTGGTAGTAGTCATTATGACCACAGTATACCCATCTTTTAAATACTTCCATGCATCATGTCGCAAAACAAATGTCAAACTGGTTTCATGCACGTGACAGCGAGTTTAGTGCAACTACAGCGGCCTCCAACAGATGTGTAGCGTGAATCTGCTGCAGATCCATGGCACAAAGCAATGGGAGGCCCTATCAAGTATTAATATTGTGTTCCTAATAAGTGTTTATAGATACTCTATTAGTGGAAAATAAGTTTTCTAATATTAGTCTTTTCTCAGAATGTTTAAAAGTGCATGTTTACAGCTTTAATGCAGTAATACATCAACAAATCATCCAGTAATTACACATAATATATTGTATTGTTTTTAGTTTTGAAATAAAAAAAAAACAGGTGTTGAATTTGGAAAGTATTACAAAGCATTTGATGGTTCAGTGACCCATTATAGTTTAGTTTTGGATTGCAGAGTGGGACTTCAGCGGCTGTATGAATACTGGCAGCATTCAGACAGATTGTAATCTGTTTAGCCCCGCTCACTGGCCATGTCACTGTATAATAAACTGTCATAAGTGTCAGCGCTCTTCACCCCAAGGGACGTACGTGTGCGTGTGCATGTCCGTGTGTGTGTGAGTGAGTGAGTGAGTGAGAGTGTTCCTGTTTATACTGCAAGCTTTACCCAACTGGCTGCAAGACAATACACACGGCGCCCAATAGAAAACACTGCTGTACAAAATGATATTTTGAGTCTGCAGTGCACAGGACTTGCATATCTACAGACCACACATTCAGATCTGCTATCCCCCTGCTTGATTACAACAATAATCATTTACACAGGCTCAAGCAATAGTGTCAGGGCTTGAGCCTATCAAAAAGAAATCAGCTTGCAGCTCTCTGGGTGCAGAAAGGCGCATCTCGTCGGCTTTCATGGACCAAGATTGCTTTCACCTGCATTCCCTGAGGCGATGTGCAAAACACAGGCCTCAGCCGGCCTGCCACTCACACACTGATGCATGTACACACACACACTCACTTATATGCAGAAACACATGCACATTCTCTATATCTTTCATGCCTGACTACAATAGAATCATATTAACTTACTCCATGCGTTCCCAAACATACGGCATTACGTGGGAACGCTGGATGGTGCAGAAAATCACAGTTAAGGGCATACATTTAGAAGGCCTTTGTTCCTGTCCCTGCTTGCATGTGTGTGTGTGTGTGTGTCTACTGGTATGTTTGTCAGCACATATATATATCTGAGCTCTCTTGTGTCACTGTCAAGCAACGTGCATATGCATTTTTATGTGTGTGTATGTGTTGGGTAAGTAAATGTGTCTGATAACTAGCCTGAAATAGTCAGGAAGCTGCATTCAGTTGATTTTCCAGGAGGTGGAAAAATGATGTCAAAAAGGCAAATCTGTATTTACCGGCAGACAGGTATCCTTGACTCGACAGCTATACAGTCATTATCTGCCTGTCATGTGTCGCCCAGGGCCACTCTGCCTTCTCCCAAAGCCCTCGTTCCCATGCATCAGACGCAGCCCTATTAGCTTACCTGTTTCCAATTCAAAGGCCATCGCCAACCAAAAAGACGCCAGAAGGACAAAACAAGGTGTCATATTTATGAATGTGTCAGCACGGGCCCTCCTGAAACCCAGCTCGCACCTTGAGCGATGAGTCTGACAACTCAACAGGGGCCTTTTCCAGTCAAGAGAAATGATACCTTCAAAAACCACTGGCGGGATGAAACCAGAGTCTGCGCTCCAGCGGTGGCAGCACGGGGGGAAAAAACGCTCGTAAATCGCCTTAGTATTATTCAGCCCCAATTAGGAGAAACTCAACCTATTACGTCGAATAGAAGAGAGAATATCAAATGCTGGATAATGACAGGATGAGTTTTAGAAGTCGAACAGAAGACGAGAGAGGTGTGGGAGGGGGGCTGCTGATGGAGGTGATTACCTCAGCACTGACTGCTCAGGTGTGTTTTCAGGTGTGTGTCTGTATGTGTGTGTGTGTGCTGGGAAGGTGACATCCTCAACTCTTGAGAATACCCAGGTGCAGGCCCTGTTCCACACTACGTCTGCATTGTGAGTAAATGTTTGGGTAATTGCTTCCAATTAACTTCTCCGATTGCAGATGAAAGCCCTGTGTTCTGCCAAGGAGTCATAATTAGACAGTGGGATAGTGTGCCGTTTTAGCTGGTGATAGGTTACCATTACCTACTTATTCAAAACTGCAACTGTACTACTACTGACACAGGGGTGGGAGTGGTGCAAAAGTATTACAGTTTGTGTTTGTATGTGGATGACTGACTGTGATACATAATTTAACCCACAGAGTGATCAATTGTAAAGAGACTATGAGGAAAACAGTCTTTTCCTGTTCCGTATGCTTTTGGCCTTTGGAAACATGGGCCTAGATTTGGGTATGGAAAGTAGGGACATGTCCTAACCAGTGGCAATATATCGCTCAGTTGCCTCCAACAATATATTCACCCATTCACCCAGGAAACATCAAATTACATATTACACTATCAGTAGAAATGATAAGTGGTTAAGTTAATTGTTTGCTAACTTGTGCTGTCCACAGTAAATTAAAACACCATTTGCGTTCATTTAATTCTGAAGTCTTGATCCTGTCAGCAACAACACAGTCACACAAACAGACCATTTGTCCTGACTTTTCTGAGAATTATCAGTGTCCATCCATCCATCTCACCAAACTAAGATTAAGTCAGTCAGGGTTCAGGGCCTAAGAGGCGGGAGGGAATTTGGCCCTCCCGCCTATCTGGTCCTGATCCCGGTCCCGGTCCCGATCCCGGTTCCGGTCCCGGTTCCGGTTCCGGTTCTGGTCCCGGTCCCGGTCCCGGTCGGGTTCCGGTTCTGGTCCCGGTTCCGGTTCCGGTTCGGGTTCCGGTCCCGGTTCGGGTTCCGGTCCCGGTTCGGGTTCCGGTTCTGATGGTCCTTGTCCCGGTCGGG
>OMNW01017041.1:4283-44057 GCA_900303245.1 Selene dorsalis
TGGAGCCCCCGGGAGGGTGGGGCAGGGCTCTGCGTGTGTTTGTGTGTAAATTAGGAACCTTATGGGGAGTCGGGCTTTGGCAGTACCTTAAATACCACCGAGGGAAAATGAGGGTGCAGAGAAATGAGCATTTGGTGTGCTGCATGTTACAGGATTAATACAGAGTGAAAATGCTAGAAAATCAACTTAACTTGAGCACTACTCAATAGCATAAATGGCATCAGGTACTGGATCAGGACTTACTGTTGGACCTGGTGGCTGCAATTACTGCTAGTGAAGCTGACGATGAGCTGCAGCTTGTCGGACGCAAAGTCCACAAACTGTCGCTTCAGAGCTCGCTCCTTGGCTTTTGTGGTCCAGGTGAGTCTCTCGTACAGGTACAACAAGCCATACATCGAGGCCGACAGGGCAATCAGCCTCCAGCCGACCGTTTTCCACACCTTAAAACACAAAAGTAGACAGCCGGAACAAAGGCTGGGTTAGCGCTCTCACTGGATCATGGGTGGTCCTCAGTGCCAACATGTATACCCCAGATATGGAAACAACATACCACTCCTCCAACGACGATAACACTCATTGAAGTGCGAGAGGTGAGGGCAGCCACATTGGTTGCCATAGCTACCACCAAGTCCTCCTGTGTCATGAGGGCTGTCTCGTGGTTGGGTTGAGATACGGTGGAGGGGGGTCCTGAAGAGGGTGTGCGGGCCAGGGGCAGCGCTGGTCGAGAGGCCTGAGTAACGACAAGCTGAGTTTATGAAACATCCTATATTCACTCACTGGATGTTTTCAATACAGCAGACCACCACTGTAACATTATGAAGTACAACTGGTCCCGCAACATCAACAAATCTTCCGACTGTCCCTCCAGTTCCTACCTGGAAGTTCTGGTCCACCAGTCTGAGCGCCCGCTGTGCATTGTCAGATCCCAGGAAGCGGTGGACCAATGATGTCCAGCCCAATGAAAACTGAAACTCGATGTTCTCCTGGAAGTCACTGCAGATTGTGGTGCAGTTAAGGTCGTAACTCAGGTCAAACTTTCTGATGGGCACCAGCATGTTGACTTGATTCTTAACCGATGAGGGAAGCAAAGGGAGCATGCTCTCTGTGGAGAGGAAACACAGACAATGAGATTTACATAAGGAACCAACAGCACTCATAGGACCGCTAGAAGCTCAGTTTGTATTTGTATTTTCTGCACAATGGAAAAGATGAACATTTTAAGGAACCTTTCACTTGTGGTAATTTTTTTTAGCACATACATTTATTTGGGGACATTCATTTTCTGAGCACTAGGGGGCAGAAAATTACAACACAAGGTGACAAAAACCACATTATCATTGTGACCTATAAAGCAAAAAAAACAAACCAAAAAAAAAGCTAAATCAAAATTTAATATCCCTTTTCTAATCCTCTCTGTCCTTAAGGGATTAAAAAAACCCATCATAACCACAATTATGTAACAGCACCTGAAGCCTTTTCATCAGAGGGCACATTAACACCTTTTCAACATCACTGCCACTGAGCACAGCTTGCGTGCCTGCCTGACACTGTGACGCATTTGTAGCATAATGGGGCACGAGATGATGGCATTCAGTGAGGAGGGTAAATATAGCAGTGAGCTGGGTGTTACAGATCAAAGCCTGAGTGTCCAGAAGGTTTAGACTAAGTTTAGCATCAGAGTGACTGAGTGACGAAAAACAATGGTGGGCTGGTAAATCTGGACTGAGCTTATTTTCTATGCAAAGTAAGTGAAATCCTTCTTATCTAAACTATTTCCAGTTAATGTCCATCTTTGTGTTGGCCCCAGTTACCCAACCTGTTGCTCCAGCATAGCATTCAAGATAATCGCTACAGGCCAGTATGCTAGCAAGAATTTGTGAGCTGATTTGCTCTGGGATACAACTAAAAACAGACAGTAGTACTAAACATAACAGAGTAAATGGTCCAATGATTTTACACATATTACAGATAGATTACCTATCATGTAACTCTGAGAGGTCTGAACAGAAGCGTTGACAGCGTCAGAGCAGCGGTAGGCCAGGTTCTTGCCCATTCCCTCCTCCACATGAGAAAGCAGCTCCTGCAAACACCATGGACAGCAGTTAACAGCCACAACAGTCAATGAAGAGGATTCACCTGTTGTCTGATGATCCAGTGCACCTGAGATTATTGGCCAGTTAAGGTGTCTTGACTTACAGACTTGTAGATCTTGAGGACGTGAGGTGAGGGGTGAAAATCAGCTTGGAACTCATCGACAATTACGTGGAGACGGCAGATCTCCTCCCCCATTGCACTGGACACCTGGATAAATCACAGTTGGAGTCATTGCTTTCCTACAGAGCTTCTAAGCCTCACCATAATCAACAATGTTGACTATAGGTCGGGGGGGGGGGCAACTTATTATATTTTAACTCAACAAATTGCTCCCCATACATTGATTTATTTGTGGTGGCCAGACACTAATACCTGGCATATATTTATTTTCTATTCTTCATTTAAGCTTGTACAAACAAACATACAAAATTACTGTTGGTTAACTCACATTTTGACATCAACAGGTGCTTCTAAATATTATCTGAAAAAACTGATCAGAGATGAGCACAAAGCCACAGGGGTTGGGAACTCTTAAACAGGGGGTCGTCATGTATGTTACCTTGGACTCCACCTCTTCACTTATGGCTTTGATCTTTTTCTTGATATCGTTAATCAGCAGGTTGAGCTGATTCTTGACAAACTCCAGCCGGTCCATCTGATACTCTCTGTCCTCCAGTGCTGCCACTCTGAAGCCCCGCCCCACCAACAGGACACAATGTCACACAAAACTGCAGGGGAACAACTTCTCAAACAGAATTAGGCAAATATAGACATGCAAACCAGTGGAAAGAGAGTGATAATCACACACTAGTGTTTTAATTTAATCTTAATCCATTTTATATTTATCACCATATGTCCAATTCAAGATAGCGCCCCAAACCATCATATTCTCGGCAGCTTCATAGTTTACCTCAATTAGCCCTTCAAGGCATTGACAAAATAAGACAATATCAGTAACATCAGATTTCAATGGTACCACGCTCCAAGAAACTCAACTACAGAAGTAGGAGGGACAGAAATGTACGGAGCAACATACTCACCTCTTCTCTGCTGCCTCGATGTTGATGGCGTCCATGATGTTCTTGACTTTTTCTGTGATCTGCTTGGCCCTGATAGTGTGCTGCTCAAACTTTGTTTTCACTGCTGACTGCGAGATACACTCCTGCGAGGCCATAACACACAAGTTACTGTGACAGTTATCAGGGGCTGCTGCTGGATAGGGTGCACAGATTCGTGACCCCCACCAGGGACAAAATAAAAACAGAGGACAAGATGTACACCTGCTACTTTTAACTCAGGAGAAGAAAAGAAATGGAAACTCAGATGTGAAAATGACAGCAGCAGCGTGTGCATCTTCCGTCCCACAGCCCGCGTTTTATAAAGTCACAGTAATGTGTTGGTAAGGCCAGGTACAGTGAAATCATAAAAAAAAGACATGAAATAAGTACAAACAAGAACATAGGAAAGAAAATAAAACAATCTGTCACATTTAAAAATGGAAATATCCTATTGCTTTGGCTGAAATTGTATTGTACATATTGAAGGTATGTTAAAAATGTTAAATACCAAACTAACAACTTGTGTGCTATCATTTCTCAACTCCTTATTATCTAAATTATCAGTCATCTGTCAAGGTGATAATTCATTATTCTGCTCTTTTATCTAAAGTAGGTAATTCAAGACTGATCATGTATATGGCTCCATTGTTATTGACGGTTTAGGTGTTATCAAGGGCAAATTCAGTTTCTACTATTCAAAATCAAAACATCTAAACAGGATACAACAAAACACAGAAACACAAAAATGGAGCTAAACAATCAATATTGTTCACACGACAAAAATCAAAGTGAAACAAAAACAAACAGATGTCCTCGCCCAAGTGAATCTAGACTTCAGCAATGAAGACGCAGGTTGATGGAAAAGGCACAGTGATTGGTCTAGATGGCTTTGAGGGCATTGGCCTGAAACTGTGTGGTTGTTTTGTGGTGAAAGCTAAACAGTAAGTATGTGATCCAGTAGGTGACTGACTGGTCACGGGTTAGGTCAGGTCACCATTTGAAGGGTGACTTTGGTTGCTGCTCATCTTATTCTTCTGAGCAGATGCTTTGACAAACATGCACTCACAGTCCCACCTTCATCAGGCACCTGATACATATATCAGATACCATTTTTGACTGTACGGCAAACACACCTCAGTCTGTACCTGTTGAGATGTTGATCTGGTAGTAAATACACAGTATTAGTGTGAACTCAACCATATAGTAAAATTATTGCTCAATCCTTTTAGTATTGAGACAGGAGAGAGATTTTGCTTCATTATTGAGACAGGAGAGAGATTTTGCTTCATTATTGGAAGACATGGACTGGACACGCACGCATGCGCACAGACACACACCTCAAACCTCCTCTCAAAGCTCTGAAACTCCTTCAGTCTCTCCTGAAAGCCCTCAGCCAGAGCTCCACCTATTGGATAAAATGAACACATTAAATATAGAATGAAAAGCACTGAAAAGCAGCAATAACTGTCCCACTCTTATCCTACTTTATTCTTGTAATTTTCTTTCAATCCTTGTAGTCCCTTGTTGTTATTGTTTTATACAGATTGCACATCACCTTTCTGTTTTGTTTTTCCTCACCTGTTTCGGGCATGCCCTGTGCACGCTGCATGCGGGAGTTGAGGACCTCTTTGGCAGAGACAAAGAATATGCGGTTGGGCGCCTGCTCCCGGTCCACAACCTTCAACTCATCTACCAGAAAGTTGACACAACGGTCTGTGTGCTGCTTCCTCACCTGCAGAGAGAGGTGACACCTACAGTATTTTGAAACAACAAACTGCTTTTCTTTCTGACACGAGACAGATACAGAAGGTCGACTCACGTCTTCCATGTACTCTGGTTCATTTGCTGAGGCGTCCCAGCGGTTGTTGAGGATGAAGATGTTCGGCTTTGACAGACGTTCGTTCACTTTGTGAAAAAAGTGCTTTTCCTAGAAGAAGGGTGGGGGGGGATACAAGATGTTCATCATGTTAATGTTTGGAGGAGGGAAAAAAATAATTTAATGATTACGTTCTATTCAAATTCAGAACCCACATTAGATGTCTGTACTGTACATGTGGTGTCTGGTTGGGTCCCCTAACAGAGACATTAATTTAAGCCATGGTTTCATGGTTTGTACACCCAGACCGGATTCTGACTCCCACTGACACATGCCACATTTTTTCCACTTGACCATCTTATTTGCATAATGCCTTGGTTTATTTTGACTGAACAGCCCTGGGTAGAGTGTGTGTTTTCATTCTCTTTAAGAGCTGCTGCTGGGTTAAGGAGCTCTGTGATTGACTGTGCACCCAGCACAGCTTCACATTGCTTGAATGGCTGAGCAGACAGAAACAAGAGCAGGGTCTGTGTACTGCTAGATATAAACACAGGCAGCCACATTCTCTGCTCTATAATCAGCTCAGCACAGAAAACATCCACACTGGGTCTCTTTAGTGTACGTGACTGACATGATGGCAATCTTACTTTCCTAGTCATTTGTGGTGGGTTGTTGTTAGTTATGACAATTTAAGTGGTCCAATTACTGAACAATCATGAATAGTGGACACCACAAGACAGTTAAAAGGAGTAGTTGGTGATTATGAGGTCAAACCATCCATACACTTATTTGAGCACCATACAATGGGAAATACTTGTGAAATAACTTTGTCTTCCAAATTTATATAAATCGCAAATAAAAACAAAACATCAACAGGTTACTGGTAAGACAAAACAGAAGATAAATACAACTCAAACACAATTACACTGAGGCTTTAACCACTGTACCCTTTCCTGGTAAGGACACCAACCTCATACAACCACTACAAAAGTTGCAAGACACTGCATATTTAACAGTTACTGTCACATCAGCATTAATGATCAAGCTCTGTTACAGAAGGACAACAATGAAACAACAACAAATCTAAATAGTATATAATGTA
Source organism: Selene dorsalis (assembly GCA_900303245.1). Lineage (NCBI taxonomy): Eukaryota > Metazoa > Chordata > Actinopteri > Carangiformes > Carangidae > Selene > Selene dorsalis. Next base: position 10,354 of record OMNW01017041.1, read on the forward strand.
AAATTCACAGGATGGGGGTTGAACATGAGCATCATGAGGCGAAGAGACAATACCGTGTTCATCAGAGTTGATTCAGAGTTGGCCACCAGCACGAAGACATCAGCATCCAGACAGAACTTGTCAATCCAGCTGTCCAGCTCTGACGTGACATCTGTCCCTGGGCTGATGAGGGGGAAGACAAAGGTCAAAAGTTTAAATGCATATGCCCATCTGGACTGAATTTCTGTACACAGTACTTTTAAAGACCTGGAAAGTGTAAGATTTACATTTTGGATCTTGTACAGATGATTTGACATATCCTGTTACCTGTCTACAAGCACCAGGTCGTCTCGAAGCAGAGCACACTTGGTCTTTGGCCAGAAGACACGTACAAGACAGCCGGCATCCAGACTCTCATCCATGTGGAGGGCGTGTGCCAGCTGGTTTACAGTCTGCAGAGAGGGTGTAAACAGACTAAGGTCACCAATACAAAGAAACTGATTCAACTGCTTCTGCTCTGTTAACTCCATTCAGTTCAGCACTTTACAGTGAAGAAAGAAAGTCTCCCACATTAGGTTTTCATTTCAGACACCTGACACCGTGGAAAACTTGCATACTTACCACAGTTCATAGCTGTCCGTCTGTAGGTAGCATTTTCCCATTTCAAACATGTTTACCGAATTCGTTCTCAAATATAAATCTATACGTAGCACAAAAATTTCTAAGCCTTTTAACGCAGCCTGTTGAGGAAACACAAACTTGTCTTTGTTCTCTGGGTGAGGAAAAAAACCTAATCACTTTGTATCCTCTGCCATGTGACCCATTTGAGTATAGCATGAACAACAATAGTAAAAACAGTTAAAATGCCTCTGCACATACAGTATCAGTGTAATTGGGTGACAACTGATTAAAGCCAACAGATGGTCTGATTAGTGGACAGGGCAGCATGGCATTCTAGTGTGTGTGTGTTTTAGACCTTATCCCTAACTACCCCAATAGGAGTTAGCCTCCAGGTATGACAAGTGTAAACAGCATATGTTAAATAGATAAAATGAAGCTAACTTTCCATGCTAATGTAATGTATGTAAAATCTGACCTTGATGCTTTTCTCCTCCTCTGAGCCCTCTGTCTTGAGGTAAGCCTTGTCACCATCTGTGCCCTCCACGCTCAGGAAGCAGTTTGTGGTGTGGCCAATACCACTGGGCAGCACACGGTCCCTCAGCATTGCATTGACCACCGTGCTTTTACCATTACTGGTCCTAAAAACATTCAAAACAGTCATTGAGTACACATGGAGACAACATACCAATACGTTTTAAGCAACTTTTGAACAAATTAACTGCCCTTAGGTAGTCAAACAAACACAATAGAACAGCTATAGACAGAGTAAAGTACCAGTAAAATCTTCTCATTGAATTTTACTTTCTACACTGACTCTTTGACTCATGGCTGTATTTATCCTGGTAATGACCTGGTAATGACCTCTCAGGTTTTCTCAGATACACCTTCTTACTGTAAAATTGAAAGTGAAAGCATAACTGCCACATTTTGAGAGACTAGACTGACACATGCAAAATGTCTATAAAGGCAGCTCTTTTCAAAAAGACTTTGACCTCGGGAATCAATCAATTAAAGACAATATTCCTTACATGTAAATGTGTGTAAAGATGTATTTACCTGCCAAAGAAGGCCACTTTCATGTGTCTGCGGGCGAGCACCTCCTTAATGATGTCGAGTTTGTCAGCGTACGCCTGAATCTCAAGCTTTTGATCCTGACTTGCAATGTTCTCCAACGCTTTATTCCCACAGGTTTCTGTTGACCCCACAGTCAAACCACATCAGAGAAACACAACACCTCCTTTGCCATCCACAATCAGAGCCACCTCACAGCTGACATTATATAGAAGGATATTGCTTTTCAGTCAGTGTTACAGTTTTGATAACATAATCATTTTCTGATAAATCAAACATTACCCACTAATTTAAGCAGACAATCAGAGTTTCTCACCGTCTACAAAGTCTGAAGTCTCTTTCACATAATTTAGTAGTTGATCAAACACATCACTTATCTTCTTCTTGGCTACAACAAAATGCTTCAGAGGGGAGAAGTCCCCCCGAGCTGAGTCTGTCCGTCTGAGTGGAGGGGCTGCAGCCATGGTGCTCAATCTGAGGACAGAGGGGGTCAAAAAGGGCGAAGACAGTTATGTCAGTGCACATCAGCAATATAGTTTACATTACAGCCATTGTATGGTATCGTATCGATATATAATAGGGTATAGATCAAGCTGGCTGACTTGCGCTTAGGATATAAACTGCAGTTGTACAACTTGCTAAGCAACTTTTATAACACAGGTGAGCTGGGAGCATTAGCTTAGTTATCTAACGGTAAATAAGACGCAGCATTGTCAGCAAAAACACGAGCACAACACACAATAACTGACTGTTACACATAAGAAAACATACGTATGCTGGTACTTTATCAACTACTTATGACTAATATGCAATAATAAATAAAATATGCAATTCCTGAGGTTAATCGAGCGGGCGCGTGGTGTTGCCGAGGCTAACAGCTAACTAATGTTAAAGCGGCTTCGCGGTAGCAAGCTAGCATTAGCAGCGTGAGTAAATAGCGGTGTTATTTCCTCACCACAGTCTTAACACAGCCAGTGTCCTCTTCTCATAACACAAACAATACCGAGCCCCTGCGGCCAAACACCGAATCCCCTTCTCTGTTGATAGATTACTTGCTGTCAGCTCGGCTAACCTTCTGTTTGTATCCTTTAATGGCACCACTGTCAGGCTGCTGACTGCAGGACACGCGCTTCCGGTCCACATTTCAAAATAAAGCAACGTGCCGTGAGGACGAGCATTTGAATGTGAGTATAGGATTTAAATATGGTTCCCGCTGACTTGCATATGTTTTAAATATCCGTGGTCGTTATCTTTTTTTTGTTCAACTGATTCAACCCTGCATGTGATTTTGATTTCAGGAGAATCAAACTAATGCACACTCTTATTTATCATACACACTATTATTTTTTACAGCACTTAAACAGCAATTGTTAACTCATCTAGAACTCATAGGCAGAAGGTTAAAATGGGCTATTCATAAAGTATTATTTCCATTTTTTGGTGCTGTATTGATTCCACACTGGGCACATTTTTTTTTTATCATAGTGATTTTTATGAAATAGTTTAGGTGGAAAAGTGAAAATGAAAACATTAAAAAAATAATTACCCCAAATTAAGCAACAGGTTTTCTTCATACAGAATTTGTAGAATAAAGTTCTTTTAAGTGGTTGATGTCACAAGTGAAATCAGGCATTTTAGAGGCTTACTCACTTACCACTAACATTTGCCACTTTACCCGGCAATCAATAATGACTTTTTGACGCCTCCGTTACTGTTAAATTTTATTTTGAAACCCACTTCCTGCTCCGTCCAGACTAGCTGTAGGCAGATTCACTGTCAAAGTAACAGCGTTTCACTTTGACAGGGGGGCGGAGAAAAGTGACGAACAGGTTAGCGGACAGCAGCCAATCAATGAGCAAAGAATGCATCCAACCTCTGATATCTCCTTTATTGTATCTGTCCGGTATAACAAACACCAATGATACATACAGGGAATGATTTATACAGGTTTGCTGCAGGAGAAGCATTAAAAGCAACTTCAGAAATGAAATGTAGTACATCCAGCTATGTTGGCCCTTGGCTATATCAAACCTTGCAAATGCTTTTTGTTGCCATCTAAGAGACTTTCTATTGTTAGTTTAATCCTCACCAGGTCATGCTCAAGTTCAGAGATGTTTTTAGACTGTCTTTAACATATTTGATCAACCATCAGATTTTTCAGAGATGCTCAGGTAAGTGCACCAAGAGGCTTCAGTTTATGTTTCTTGAAATAACCTGTGGGGATTTTGAGGTCTGCTTCGATTGATTGTCTTGTTGTATAAACCTGCCTCGGTTTACTCTCACTTTCTTTACAGGCTGCAGGATGTTGGCATTCATAATTTAGTTAGATTGAGTGGAATACACCATTCCCTCCCCTTCCCACTTCCTGCTAATACATAGTGAGTCTCAAACTCACTCTGGAAACAAGGAAAGAGAGGGGTGATATCTCTGTGTTGAGGTGTTGCACAAGATATCTTTCACCAGAGTTGATTGGAGAGATTTATCTTACTCTCTGTAGAAACCTTTGTAGACACATATACAGATTGTAAGTTAAGAGGGGTATAGGATATATTATGGGGGTATGTGAACATGTACATGACGTACTGCACTAATGTTACCTCTCCATACACAGAGATCAGACAGCATGTAGATGAAACAATTGCTTGTATGTGTAGCCTTTGCAAGTCCACAATGACCGCTATTCAGAGGAGCAGCATGTGAATGGGACTCTGCCAGAGAGGAAACGCCTCTCTGTGTATATGTGTGTGTGACACCTTAGCAACTGTGGCAAAACGACATCGGTCAGTGCGGTGAAAACTGAAACACCTCCACCAGGACCTCCAGCCTCTGTTTGGCTTTGGGATATTTGAAAACCACTTGTTCCATCAGAAACTTGGAATCGATCTGGTTCTCTTTCATTTTACTTGCATTTTTTTTATGGTTTTGTGCAGATTTATGATGGAGAATTAAAATGGTGAGGAAGAAAAAGCTGCTGGTGTTTGAGTGAGTATTACACCTGTTTGCATGTGTTCTGTTGTTGGCTGTTGGGGCCTCTGACATGGATTTAGCTCTTTGCCTCAGTTAAATCACAAATATAGTAATGTTATAACATTGCAACAACAAACTTTGAAGGTGGCTATGATGCTTTGTTTTTATGTTTTATATGCTATTCATCCTACGGAATATTTCATCTATGTATGTGAACAGTAAAATCTTAGTTTTAATATGGTAAACTTAGTGCATAGTTTCCATATAATTGACTTAAATGTGTGTTTTCATGTTAGTCACACTCGAACAATGCTTTTGGTTTAGTAAAATAACAGGTGTCTTTCCTTTTTCGGCAGCGTGGCTTCAGCATCTTACATTAATGATGAGATGGATATACTAACTGCCCCCCTGGGCAGATATAGATTTCATCCCATCCACATGTAATTTTGATCCAATGTAAACTCTTGTCTCGATGGAGCTGACAGAAAATCTTTAAATTTTAATCTTCTAAATAACCAAATAAATATGGATAAATTCACCAAAAGAAAATGAAGAATAAAACAGTGGGAGTGGTTTAAAATAACATATAACTACATACTACATTTTTTGAGTTATTTTTTTCTATGTAAAATAACCTCAGCTCAAACTATTTTTCTGTCAGCTTCCCCATTGTGTTGGTGCTATTGTGGCAGTAAAGGTGACACAACAGCTTATGTGTGTATTGTCTGTGTGTGAGCTGGTGTGTATTGTCTGTGTGAGTATGTATGGGTGACCTTTACATTGTGTAAAATCCTGTTTAGCATTCCTTTTCTCTGGGAATTTAGTTATTTTGCCCTTTGAGTCGGCCCTTACCACAAACAAGTGGTTCAAACAAACAAACAAACAATGTATTTACATAAAGGCTACATATATTCTTAATTTTCAAGTGTTATATTACTGGTGGCCAATTTAGTTTCAGCAGCAGACATGATCCTCTCACATCCTCTCTGTGTTTTCTTCTTTTAGAATTTGTGGAAGCATGATGTGGGATGGATAAACAACAACGAAGCTCTACTGTAAGTTGACTGTTACTACAACTTCTATTTTGTCTCTGTGTGCTTTCATGACAAATGAATGTGGATTTGTTAAAGATGTTGTGTGAAAAGACCCTGATGACCTCCAAAGAGGACACACCTGGGAGTGAGGGGTCAGTTTCAAGAATCTATTTACAGCCTTAGTTTCCTGAATTGTAGCATTTATATGATTTCATACAACAATACAGCAGCAAAAGAGTTTAGTGGGGTTTGGAGGAAAAACTATGCAGACCATTTGGAGCTTTTTGTATCTTTCCTGAAGACAATTAATACATAAAAATAAAAACACACGTGTGTCTCTGTTGCTAGATGGCCTCTAATGACCCTGACCTTCCTGACCCCTGTGGTGACCCCCAGCCTGGTGACCTCATTGAGATCTTCAGACCAGCCTATCAGCACTGGGCTCTCTACTTGGGAGACGGCTACATCATCAACTTAACTCCTGTTGGTCAGTAGGAGCCATTAATCCTTGTGTTGTAAATGTCTCCTTTTTTTTTTTCTTTACAAGGGAAGGTCAGTGATTGAGAAACGTTGCATTCACAACACACGTAGTTTGTATTTTGTATCTGTCATGGGAGATGATAAACACACTGTTGTCTCCTCTTATAAATTATTTAATTTGGCATTTGACTAGTGGGAACACTTAGTCTCATCTATTTGGCCAGAATCCCAAATACCTGCCTTACTGGGCTGATGTTACCCCACTAAAGCCGCTCTCTCCTGCTGCAGATGAGAGCCAGGCAGCCGCCATGTCCAGTGTGAAGTCTGTCTTCAGCAGGAAGGCAGTGGTGCGCATGCAGCTGCTGAAGGAGGTGGTGGGAAGCGACTCGTACCGTGTCAACAACAAGTACGACCATAACCACACACCCCTGCCCATCTGTGAAATCATCCAGCGAGCGCAAGTCCTCATTGGCCAGGAGGTGTCTTACGACCTGCTGGGGAGCAACTGCGAGCACTTTGTTACCCTTCTGCGCTATGGGGAGGGGGTGTCCGAGCAGGTCTCTCACTGTTTGTTGTGTCTCTGTCTCATGTGTGTCATGTGTAATCAGGACAGCATACCTTTTCAAGAATCCTTAATGCCACCACAGTTACAGTTTTACTTGTGAAAGACATTTTGTAGAACAGAACAGGACATTTAAACACATCTCAAGGGGTCATGTCCAGTGGGATGCAACAGAGTGGAGCACATCAGTCCCCTAAACTGAAAACATTGATATTGTCCCTGTTTCCCAGATAACATTTGATTCTACTGACAGGTATGATCAGTTCCTCGTCACAGTAAGTGGATTATTTACTCAAAGGGATACTATGCACAAAAACACAATGTAGTGTAGCATTTCCTCTTAACTGGACTGGGATCTGTAACTTCAGGGTCATAAAACATTCACTGGATTTATGTATATTCTTAGGTTAGTTTGGCTGGTTTCACTTAGGCAGAAGTTTGGCGAGGTTTAAATTATGGTCTGTCTGGGTATATTTTACCAAATATTCCACCCACAAACTTTACTTTGAGTGCCAAACAATCAACCCCGTAGCCTTGAAATTAGGTTGGGTTACTATCGGGTTAATATTTTTTAAAAATAATTTCCATCTTCAGGGAGAATAGAGGCTGTGGTTGGTTTTGTGGTGAAAGAAAATATGGAAATATCTATAGAAACCTCTTAAAAATAGGCGGTGCCCATTCTTGTGTTCGGTGTGTTACAGACACTTATTACATACATTGTTCTGTACCTGATGCATTTGTTGGAATGTCTTTCTCCTCTCATAAGCAATAGACACATTTTATGGTATGTACATCTGGTATGGTAACCTTACCATGGATATGCAGTAAAGTCCTCTTATTGCTCACTGCTTTTATCTGATCTGCTTCTCCTCCATTGTAATCCTAAATCAGTTCACCTCCTCTGCCTCTCTTTGTCTCCTCAGGCTACACGGGCCATTGGGGCCATCAGTTTGGTGACGGCAGCAGCCAGTGCCTTCTCTGTCCTGGGGCTGATCAACACACGATCCAGAAACAGGCCTTTCTGACAGCTGTTTTCTTCACTGAAGGGTGTTTTCTCCCAACATTCATGCGGCTGCAATGAAAATTAATGAAATAAAGCATTGATAAAAATGTAAACTTGTGCGTTAATTGATCTGTCTTACCCCAACTTTTTGTTATATCTACTCATTCAGACAATTTAATCTGCTACCACCCCAACATAATGGATCTGAATGAAAGTTTCCATAATGGGTGTTTTTCTAGAAGACAGACAAGTTCTGCTGAAAACTGTTCATTGTAAGGTCTGTGTGTTACCCAGAGAAACATGGACACTGTCTCTGCAGAGAAATGGTCCTGCTGCCATTCACCTAGCTCCCATTGTATTGGAGTGAAGGTAAAAATCTCACGGATTGGTATCTCAAAACCTGCACCACTAAAAAAAAAGCCCTTGAAGGTTTAAAATGCATGGCTACATACCAGTGCTACTTTAGTGCATTTCAACTGAACCCTGTCATACTAGTGTATTTACTTCTATGTAGTTTTGACCAGGACCACAACAAATTACCTGCCAAACAAATGTATTTATGATAAAGATTAAATGAATTGATGAATTAAAATATTCAAAGATCAGCATCTCATCTCTACTTCAGTATAATCCCTATATATAGGTTACTTCTTACCAGAGATGATTTTTCCAACTTGTGGACAGCAGGTGGCGGCAACTTCCTGTGGACCATAACAAAGTAGAAGAAGAAGAAGAAGAGCTCGTGGCAGTGTGACCCGGAACTTCCGTGCTACAGCGCAAACACGTGTTGTTTTCATGTACATGGTGTAGCTGCTGTAAGTCGTGACAAACGGTGATATTTCTGTGTTAGAGTCAAGTGTAAAACCTCAGCAACAAACATGGGGAAGAAACTCAAAGTCGGAAAGACCCGAAAAGATAAATTCTACCACCTGGCTAAAGAAACAGGTATTGTACCGCTCTCTGAAAAGATAACGGGCATCAGGTTGGAGCTTCAACTGGCTTAACACTTAACTCATCTTCCTCTGACTTGTCTTTTTCAGGTTATCGCTCTCGGTCCTCCTTTAAACTCATCCAGCTCAACCGTAAATTTATGTTCCTGCAGAAAGCCAGAGCTGTGGTCGACTTATGTGCTGCTCCGGGTGGATGGTGAGCACCCTGTCAAAATCTGATCTAGGACCAATGTCAAGGGTTTACAGCAGAGATTGTACCGTAGGCACAGTTTGAGGACCCTGCTCAGTGGTGAACAGATTATATTGTGTTGATTTAATCATGCCAAACACAACAGAAAATAGATGATCTAACATCAGTTACTACAGTTCTGCGCTAATTCCCACGTTCAGGAAGGCACCATTTTGTCTTCTTAAGTTACACCAATGATATGAAGGGCCAAATTAGATATCATGTCATACACGTCGATCAATATTTCTCTGAAAAGGTTTCATCGCAGTCTCTGCATTACAACCTTAATATATGTAGGAATTGTTTTATTGAACTGTTTCAACTCCAGCCTCCAAACAAACTGCCATCTGCTAATGAAACAAACTAGTGATGTGTGTTGGAGAATATGAGTACATTTGAAGATACTGACAATTACAAATGTCCTTGCAGGTTGCAGGTAGCATCCAAGTTTATGCCGGTTTCAAGTCTCATTATTGGTGAGTCTGTTCTCATTTTTTCTTGGTTCAGTGTTCAAACCTAATGATAATTCCCATCTGTTTGTATTAGTCTGTATAGATTGATATTTCAGCATCACATCCACCACTGACCTCATTTTAATTCCATTTAAAATGTAGTTGTACTGATAAGTTTAAAGTCAGTAACACCTGCTAGTGATTATTTCTTTCTACCAATTAATCTGTCAATAGTCTAAAATATTGACTTCATTAACAAGCAATGAGTTTTTATTGTGTAACAAATTTAATTAGTTGAACAATACAATACAAGTGGAAAAACTCCTATTAGAATTGATTTGTAATGACGGAGAATATGCAAGTGAATATTTAAACAATGGTTTCCTGCTGTCAGGTGTTGACCTGGTGCCCATCAAGCCCATTCCCAATGTGGTGACGCTGCAAGAAGACATCACAACTGAGAAATGCAGACAGGTACAGTAGCTGCTGCAGATGGTCACTGCGAGAAAACAGACCACAGTATCTTGGTTGCAGTGCTGCATGACGTGATATTCACAGACAGAGCAGTTCATTAGAAGAACTAGAAAAGAAGACAGTGGACATATAGAGCTTGTATTTTCCCCTGAAAGCTGCACTGCTGTCCAAAGATCAGAGGTGTCACTAAAATCACAGATGATGTAATAGTTCTTTAATATGGATTTCTTCAGTGAGACACTGTCTGTCCCATATGCAGGCTTTACGAAAGGAGCTGCAGACTTGGAAAGTTGATGTGGTGTTGAATGACGGAGCCCCGAATGTGGGAGCCAACTGGCAGCACGATGCCTTCTCGCAAGGTAAGTACAGTGAACTTTTCAGCTGTAATGCATAATCAATAGGTGCCATATGTTTGAGAACAGCATTTCATGCATTGATAAAGGTGTGGAATTTATATGCTGGAAGGAAAATAGTCTTCACTATTATTTCCTCTTGTTTGTGTGTTGTGATGGACGACATTTGTACCTAATGGCCCCTAAATCTCCTTCTGTCCCCCCCTTCCCCACCAGCTCATCTGACCCTCATGGCTCTGAAACTGGCCTGTGAGTTTCTGACCAAAGGTGGTACATTCGTCACAAAGGTCTTCCGCTCCAAGGACTACCAGCCACTGCTCTGGATCTTTCAGCAGTTCTTCAGGAAGGTTCAAGCCACCAAGCCACAGGCGTCTAGGAACGAGTCCGCTGAGATTTTTGTCATCTGTCAAGGTCAGTGACAGTATGGGAAGAAGAGCCTCTGTTTTTTTTTGGTCACTGCTGCAGATGATGTCTAAAAGTTAATTTGTTTTTCTCTTCCCTTCCTCACCAGGTTTTCTTGCCCCGGATAAAATCGACAGTAAATTCTTTGACTCCAAATATGCATTCAAGGAGGTGGAGGTGCAGGCTAAGACTGTGAGGGAGCTGATTCCTGTCAAGAAGCCAAAGGCATGTACAATGGAGTACTAGATGAGCAGTAGAGCTGCTCAGTCACAATAATGATGACCTGTTTCTGCCTGAATAGCTGTATGTATATTTGATGTGATGGTGGTGGTGTGCCGTGTTGTTTCTCAGCCACAGTTTTTTGTTTACTTTCTGATTCCAAAATTACATCCATTACTGACCAAGCGGCTCTAATTGTGTTCAGGCGGAGGGGTACACAGACGGTGATTTGACCCTCTACCACACTTTCACAGTGACAGCCTTTCTCAAAGCTGAGAACCCTGTTGACTTCCTGGGTAAAGCCAGTGAGGTGAGATATCTGCACAACCCTAATGTCAAAAACTAGACTAGGTATGCAGGATAAGATCACTGACTCCATTCAGTGAAGAGACAGAGAACTCAAGCAAAGGAAAATGACTCTTTTGTCCCTTGTATTCTCACTTTGTCTTGTTCACACAGATCACCTTTGACAACCTGGACCTGGAGTCTCACTCAGCCACCAGTCAGGAGATAAAGGAGTGCTGTCGTGACATCAAAGTCTTGGGCCGTAAAGAACTTCGGTAAGTTCCTCTGTATTTCGATCACTGCTGAGGTCTGTGCATTGGAAAACCAACGTTTGTGCTTTGCTGCTTTAATTGCACATCAAAGGTAAGATTAATGACTCAAACATGTATGTCTGTGTGTTTTCTTCTCTCCTCCGCCCTCACATCTGCAGCCTGCTGCTGAACTGGAGGTCCAAGTTGAGGAGATACTTGGCCAGGAAACTGAGGACAGAGGCCAAACAGCTTGACCAGGAGATCAGGTAAACAACTCTTTACGAAAAGCCTCTGAGAAATTCTTATGTCTTTACCGGTTGAAGATGTCCATCCATCTTCAACCGCTTATCTGGGCTCGGGTCACGGGGGCGGCAGATCCACCAACGAGCCAAGGTGGATGTGTCAAAGCAAATCAAAAATCTTCTCCTTGTTTTGTTTTTAGCTTAAGTTCTGACGAAAATGAGAGTAATTCAGAGGAAGAGCCAGAAAAGAGGAAAGAGGAGGGAGAGGAGGGAGAGGAACAGATGGACCCTGACGAGGAGGAAGAAATGGAAAGGAAGCTGGCAGAGCTGAAAGCTGAGGAGGTGGCTGAGCTGAGACGGTACGACAAACTCGTTCTCTTTTGACTCGAGACTTGCGTTTTCTGTATTTTCTGCAAGTGATTTGTTGTTTAATTGATCAGTCATGGTGCCCATCCCATTTAAATCAAATAAATTTTATTTGAGTGTGTCTGGATACCATATGTTGCAGATTACCATTGTACCATTGTCCCATAGTTAACATTTCCATTGTAGTTTTCGTTGTAGATCAGCTAATGGGGTAATATTTCTGCTGCTTTAACAGCCACAGGAAAAATGACATAATTGCACCTAATGTGGATTTAGTGGAAAAACAATTAGCACTTTTGACATCTTCTGGGAATAAAGGTTGTATAACTGAAATGATCCATCAGAAAGAAGAAGAAACTACTGAAGGAGCGGAGGAAGCAGCGGGAGAGAGTGGAGCTGAAGATGGACCTGCCAGGTGTCTCCATCGCTGACGGCAATGACTCGTCCATGTTCTCGCTCTCTACCATTAAGAAGCAAAAGGTAATGAACCTCCCACAGACCGCTACTAAGTTAACAGAGAGGTGCTGCTGAATGTTTCACCGACTCCCAACTCAATGCTCCTCTGATGTTAACCCTTCTTCATCAGGCACTGGCTGATATATCTAAAGGAGACATGCAGGTAGCAGACACTCTGGTCGATGAGGATGATGACCTTCACCTGTCTGAAGAAGAGGAGGATGACGACGATGCAGATAAAATGTCTCTAGCCTCTGATCTAGATGAGGATGACCTGGAGGAGGTGGAGCACAGACAGAAAGAGCTGGAGAAGAAAGCACCAAAGAAGAAGTAAGTAGCTGAAACAGTCCCATATTTTAGGTCTGACTACAAACAGAAGGTGCTGCTTTGATGTAGGTGTCGTATCTTTGGCAATGGAGCCTTATGTTAAAACCCTAAGAGATAAATTGGGGCTCTGTGAAGAAGAATATCCTTGATGTTAACACCTAGTGCAAAGTGCAACTTTAGTCCATTTGGTTTTATTGCTTTCAGTTGATTAAAGCCCCTACAAAGAACTTTTAATTCGATATGCAAAAGTCTCTGGTTTCTGCTGAGGTCTCTGTATGACCTACAACAGCAAATGAGGCCATCTGTGGGAAGATAACCTACTTCTAAATAGTGTATCTCTTTACCTTCGGGAGGCAGTGGTTGGGTCGGTCCACCAGACGAATCTCTAATTTAGTTTGGGATTATGTTCTGATGTGTGTATGTGCTTTCCAGAGTGCAGTTTGCTGAGGAAGAGGATGATGATGAAGAGCCAGAGGGTGGTTTGCTGGTGGAACTGGAGGGAAAGGATGAGAAGAAGGAGCGAGAGACCAACCTCTGGTTCAGCAAGGTAAGTCTGCTCCCATCATGCAACAAGACAGTTCCACAGGTTGTTAAATTATGTTTGGTCACCTCCTTCTTCCCTCACATCACTGCTCATCTCTGCCTTGGCTTTAATTTGTAAACGAGTTTGACCTCTGACCTGTGATCCCACCACCCTTTTGCTCTTCAGGGCATCTTCTCTGAGATCAACCTGGAAGGAGATGCAGAGAGTGAGCTCCAACAGACCGAGTGGCTCCAGAACAAACAAACAGGTAACCACCTCTCCTTTTCTCCCGCTAATTTATTTACGTGTTCATCAAAAGTCTTTTTTTGCACAATAGATGTCAACAAGTCATTTCATTCAGCTCTGACACAAATTGATGGCAAAAAAATGCATCACTTTTTTTTTTATAGGAAAAGGCAAAAAGAGGAAAGCTGAGGAGGAGGAGGAGGAGGAAGTGGAGGACATTGCTCAGCCAGAGGAGGAAAAGGCAGGACCTTCACGGGAAGCTGCAGAGGAGAGTGACAGCGACTCAGATGACAGCAGTGACGATGAGAAGTAAAACCTCATTTACTCTTGCTGGCTGTTCAGATGTTTGTTCATGACATTATATTATGGAATGAGAGGAAATTGGTTTAGCGTGAATGAGCTTAATTTCCATGTTGCTTGAAATTGTTTTATTTTTTTTACCTTCATTGTTGCTCAGATAATCCATGTAAACCACTTCTTAAATACACAACTAAAACCTTGCTCCTGTTTCCAGTGAGATCAGCCAGATGAAGCAGGCCAAGGGGGCTGGTGGGAAGTCAGCAGCAGCCGATGATGACGACTTCCAGGTTGTTCCTGTAGAAAGCACCAGTGAGTAATGAAAAACTATCAGGTGTTTAGTAATCAACCCTACTTTAACATTATTTCCCATGAGATCACCTCTGGACATTGCAGATAAAACTGAACGTTTCAAAAACAGTCAGTGTAAGACTGTGTTTTTTTTTTATTATTATTAAATGGATATATTTGTATGGGTCCTCCTAAAGCTGGGTTACATGAGTGAGAAAGCGGTGAAAACCTGGTTCTGCTTTTATGTCGTGTGTAACTTAATGGATGTGTCTATGTTCTGCACCACTCAGGTAAGAAAGCCAGGATCCTGGACGCAGAAGGCCTGGCCCTAGGCTGTCAGATCGCTACGTCTAAGAAGAGAGCCAGGGACCTGATGGATGGCTCCTTTCATAGGTTTGTGTGTGTGTGTGTGAGATGGTCCAAAGTGTGGTCAGTTTCCAATTGATTCATATTTTCTCACAAAGCTTAAACAGTCACGCTGATCTATGCACGTCACACTGGACATAGATGTCTGTTGAAAAACACATGTAAAATACACAACAATACAGAACACATGGTTACTCTGGATGACATTTTCCTTCATCATGGTGAAATTGAGCATTATAGTTCATTATGAGTCAGTCATATTACTACTGTATATACTCGCTAGTGCGTCCGGTGTGCAAAGTGTGAAGATGAAATAATGAAATGTAGAGTGTATTTGGGAACTATTTCACTTAGAACAATGCAGCCTGGGGATGATGAAGGTCAATAAGGGAAATATAGCATAACAACACAGCTATCTGTGATTGCTTTAATGATTCAAGAACATTATCCAGCAGAACAACCCTTATTCAGTGTTGGGTGCACCTGTGCAGCGAACTAATTGTCCTGATCCTGCAGGTTTGCAAACTCAGAGCAGGAGTGGGAGGTTCCTGAGTGGTTCCTGGACGATGAACGTAAACACCGGAAGAGACCAGTGCCTGTCACCAAAGAGATGGTGGAGGAGTACAAACAAAAATGGAAGGAGATCGATGCCCGACCCATCAAACGAGTTGCTGAGGCCAAGGCCAGGAAGAAGAGGAGGGTAAGTGGGGGAAAAAAACACAATGGTGCAACTGTTGGTGACAGAGATGTGGAAGAAATTATGATAAAACTGGATTATTATTGAAAATGTTGCAGCTCCTTGATATGTATTGTGTTGCAGAAAATAATTCAAAACCTTTCAGGTCAAGAAACATCATTATTCAGTGTCTCTGTGACTTTTCTAGATGCTGAAAAAGATGGAGCAGGCCAAGAAGAAAGCTGAGGCAGTTGTCAACACAGTGGACATCTCTGAGAGGGAGAAGATGGCTCAGCTGAAGAGGTATGACGTCCCACCATGTGGAATTGGAGCTGCGCCTGCAGCAAAACTATAATTTTAGGATTAGTAATGTCCAATAATTTTGCATTGTGTTTGCCTCATTCTTTTAGTATCTACAAGAAAGCAGGAATTGGGAAGGAGAAGAGAGAAGTAACATATGTTGTGAGTAAAAAGGGAGCCGGCAAGAAGGTGAGACGGCCACCGGGTGTCAAGGGAGTCTTCAAAGTGGTGGACAGTCGCATGAAGAAGGACATGCGGGGAATGCAGAGGAAGGAACAACACGCTAAAGGGGGCAAAGGAAAAGGCGGCAAAGGCAGACCATCAAAGGGCGGCAAAGGAGGTGTGAAGGGTGGGAAAGGGCGAAAAGGAAAATAACTCTGAACCTGTAAGGTTCTTGCAGTCTTTTGAAACTTTGCCTGGACTCGTGTTGCAGATGAGCATTTATGGAGCTTTGTGAGCTGAGATGAATCCCACAGTTTGAACTCCTGTATTGTGGACAAAATAAACTGTGGTCCTTGACATGAACGGCCTCTTTTTGGCCACTTTTGCTGAGGTTCCTTCAACCCCTGCACAATAGAGCTACGATCTAATGGTGTTACAGTGCTGGTGTCCTGGTTACATCTTTCTGAAGATGTATGTTATTTGCCTTTAGCTCCTTGAAGCACTGGAGCACTGACTTGTAAATCATGTTTCACACTATAATAATAAATATGTTAATCAGTTTGTAAATATTAAATACACACATTTGCAATAAACATTTTTTGTTGAAAAATGAGTTGACTAACTTTGATCATTTCCAGCTTTTAGTCATTTTTTAAGTGATTGGTGCA
Source organism: Selene dorsalis (assembly GCA_900303245.1). Classification (NCBI taxonomy): domain Eukaryota; kingdom Metazoa; phylum Chordata; class Actinopteri; order Carangiformes; family Carangidae; genus Selene; species Selene dorsalis. Next base: position 26,606 of record OMNW01017041.1, read on the forward strand.
ATACACACAAAAGCATAAAGCGTCATGTAAACATAAGCAATTGTGCGCCTGTGCATCAGTTCATTGCAATGTGGTGACACACCAGAAGTGTAGAAATGTTTTAATGGTGTATTTTCATTGCCTGCTAATTATTATTCCTCTATAGTTGTACTATAATAATTTTACATATGGCATTACACAGCTATAGAAGTTTTATAAGTAGATAAGATTTTACATACAAAACATGCAACGACCCCACTGTTTAATTATCTTAAATTTCTTGGATAATTACTGGAGATTCATTAGAAGTGGTTTTGTAAATAGTAAATTTGTCGAGACTGGAGTGGAACACAGCCATTAACGTGACGGGCCAGGCCGGGGACACAAGGGCCCAATTCCCCTCCGCCTCTCGGGCTCTGAACCCTGACTGACTTCAACAACGTCACCTGTAAGTGACTGAGTGTGAGAGCCTGAAAGGGTCCAGATGCTGTGATAGGAATGGGATAGTACCAGGACCAGGACCACCAGAGCTGGGACCGTACCGGAAGAGGGACAAGGACCACAGCCAGGACAGGGCTGGGACCCTGCCGTAACCGAGAGTGGGACCAGGACCACCAGAACCGGAACCGGTACTAGGACCAGAACCAGGACCACCAGAACCGGAACCGTTACCAGGACCCAGACGTTACCGAAACCGGGGAAGAACCGGAAACGGAATCGGAACCGGGACCAGAACCGGGATCGGGACCGGGATCAGATGCGGGATCGGGACCGGGATCAGAACAGGGACCGGAATCGAGACCGGGACCGGGATCGGGACCGGGATCAGATCCAGGATCGGGACCGGGACCGGGATCGGGACCGGGACCAGAACAGGGACCGGGAGCTGATCCGTCCCGACGCTTCCGATGACATCTCCTGTGTTTGACTTCACATGGTTTTGAACTTTGGCTAATTTCCTTCCTTCATTCCCTCCGGACTCTCGTGGAGAACTACATTTCCCATGAACCTCAGCGACATAGAAACTAGCGCGACTTCCGTTATGTGCTAAAGGCTGCCGTAAAGCGGTTCTTGTGAGGCGGTAACGTGTAGCTGTGTATATTTTGATTTGTGTGGATTACAGCAACAACTATTTACAAATCTCAGTTAGAGTCGGTGTGCGGGACATTGTATGTTGCTGCTCGCTGTACTTTAACGGAAAGGTAATGTAGCCGTTGGCTGCGTGTGCTACTTTCACTCACTTTCCTGGAAGTAAACATTCATGGTGAGCTAACTAACCAGACAGCTGCAGTGCTATTATAGGAAGTATCTACCTCTCTGCCAGGATGCTTTTTGTTGTCCTGGTGTGCTCTCTGTCTCTGGCTGCCATGGGACAGCAGGGCAACGACGACTGGGTTGACCCTTATGATATGCTCAACTATGACTCAAGCAGCAAAACGATGAGGAAGCCCATCACCGAGGTTAGCAACACTCTGACTTCACCTACATTTGTCAACATTTCCTGTGCCTTGTATATTCGAAAGCCATTCATATGTGACACGTGTGACATATGTGACCCACAGACGACAAACTATGGCAATGTGGCAACTAAAAGAAGAGAGTACGATCAGGACTCCAGCAAGGCCCAGCTGGAGACATGTAGCAGTCAAGTGGTGGAGCTACAGAAACAGGTACAACATGTAAACATACCGTACTCATAGGAATAACAATGACAAGACAATACAAAAGTCCAATTTCCAAATTTCACTTCATAAATATAATCTCTAACTCTGCTATTTTTGTGAACAATCTGCTCACCTCCCACCTGTGCAATCATTTTCAACCTTAGAACAAACAGCACTGTCCATATATATGTGTGTATTACTCTATTTTTGTATATAGCTGTATATACTCTTAAATATTCTTGTACAAACCTGTACAGAATGCGTGTCTCTCTCTGTTCTTTTATATATTTATATTTCTTTATTTTCTGCCTTGTTTACCTTCTTGTTGTATGCATGCTACTGTAACAGCCAAATTTCCCACGTGTGGGATCAATAAAATAGTCTTATGTCTTACCTTGTGTTGTCTGCTGCTTACAACTCTACATCATTAAATGTTGTGCTTTTGACTCAGATCGAAGAACAACAGAAGAAGATTGTGCACATCTCGCAGCAGCCTACATGCAATCCAGTGTTCAGGAGATTCCTCAGCAGGCTCCTAAAGGAAATAAAAAGACTTGGTTTGGTTGGTGGTCATTTTATTTTCTATCAAATATTTGTAAATAAGTTTCCATTTAGATTTTATACCCCTGTTTACTTATCTTTTAAAACTTATTCAAACTAAATTCTGAAGAACCCATACAAGATAGTAGAAAACCGGACACTGGCATTTCAACACACCTGTCCCTTTCCCCTCAGCCCAGTGAATCCTCAGATGTCTTCTATGATGCCAAAATCAAATTGACCAGACAATCCATGACAGAGATTCAGACGCTTCTGGAGGGCGAAGAAAGCTGGAGAACCGGTGCTCTGGACAATGCCATCAGCCAGATACTGGTGGATCTCAAACCACATGACTATGAAGCCTGGATATGGCATTTCGAAGACACTTTTGGCATTGAGATCGACACGCTGTTAAAAGTGAGTTTGATTTGACTTCTTTGTTCATGAGACCTTGAGATTCTTCAGTCATGTCATGAACTGTCTATGGGAATAAACACTCTCACTCTTTGTAAAATGTAGTGAAAGATTAAATCAGATTTCTCTGTAAATCATCACAGTACTAATGCAGGAACAATTTGCCTTTTGCTCTCTAGATTGGGCTGTTTGTTCTGGTCATATCGGCCATTGTCTGCACACAGCTGTGGTCCACCGTTTCCTGGTTCATGCAGTTCAGTAGACTGTTTATTGTCTGCTTCTTCGTCAGTGTTGTCTGGAACTGGTTTTATCTGTACAAGGTGAGGAGCTCTCTAAGTTCTCTTGCTCTTGTGTTAACTGTTATCTGGTGCTTTTTTTTGGGGGGGGGGTTTTGAAAATATAAGATAACCAATAAGATGACTGTACATTTTTCCTTGTTCAGAGTAAATTTGCTGAGCACCAAAGCAACATAGCAAAGATGGACGATGTGTATGAGAAATGTTCTGGAATGAAGAGAATTGACTGGAGTGACAGTCTGAAAGGTAAACCAATAACAAGTGCAGTATTGTTGTGTTCTGAGAAAAGTATGCATCTCCACAACTTTCATCTGTAAAATGTCCAAGATATGTGTACCAGTTGTTTCAAAGGGATCTGTGCATTTTTTGTTAATGTTTAAAAAAAACAACAACCCACTATCCACTTCTTGTTGTCAGATTTTTTTCAAACTCAAGTATCAATATCAATATCTATTGATGTGAAATGTGCAATGTTTTCAAACTATACAAATTATATTGTGTCAGAGGTGTTATGTTTTCTTGTCTGTCCAAAAACTGAAGAATTCACCGACGAACTGTGACACAATTTAACACATTTTTATTATCAGATGATCATAAATGATGAAATAGATGAAGGCTTTTGGTTTAAATGTTGTGTTAAATGTAACATACACATAATGCAGTTCTCTCAGCTGCTGTAATAGACTCTGATTCCTCCCCTACAGAGTGGTTCAGAAGCACGTGGACCCTTCAGGATGACCCTTGTAAGAAATACTATGAACACATAATTGTAAACCCCATTCTGCTGGTACCCCCAACAAAGGTATGTCAGCTGTGTTGTGCGGGGGTAGACCTTTTGAGTGCCTGTTCACACTATATATTGCTTTGTGTTAAAACCTAATTAATAATGGTAATTACAGTTCTTGTTCTCAACACATCAGTATGTGGAGTAATCAAAATATTGCAGTGCTTATAGCATTTCCTGTTCTGCAGCTTTTCAGAAATCCTCCTAACTTTTACTACTACTTTGTATTTGTATGTCTAAATTTGTGTGGGAATGATGCATACATTACATTTTGAACAACCCTTCCTGTATAGGCAATTTCCGTGACCATCACCACCTTCATCACAGAGCCACTGAAACACTTTGGCCAGGGGATCAGTGAGTTTCTGCGAGCCCTCCTCAAAGATCTACCAGTTACTCTGCAGATCCCAGTTCTCCTCACAGTCGTGCTCTCCATTGTGGTAAGGATCACTGCTAAATTCTCACTCTCACATAAATAACACCAAATAATACCAGATTATATCTGTCTATAATTTTGTATGGATTTTACTCCTCCATAGATAGTGTTGTATGCAAGTGTGCAGGGTGCCTTCCAGTATGGCATCACTGCACCTCTACGCCGTCGTCGTCGAGAGGATCCAGATCCTCCAGCGCTGGAGCAAGGTCGGCCTCGGCTCCAGAGGATTGAGGCTGGTGACCACTTAGAAGAAGGGGATGCGCCACAGCAAGCCCCAAGGCACCCAGCAAATGATGCCAGGTTAGGCAGGAATCAGGTTCGTCAGAGGGCGCCCAACAGACCAAGGGAAAGGCGAGTTGAGACAATAATACCTGCCTACAGTGAGGATGAGACGGATGGTGGGCGGCGGGAAGGAGGATCCGAGGCTGACCAGGATCCCTCTGCTGACTCGGATTCAGAAAACCAACAGGAGACACAACAGGAGCCAGCAGGAGCGAGTGATGCGAACACGACACAAGCAAAACCCAAACCCTCTCAGTCAGATTCTTCTCAAGCAAAAGCCAAACCTCTGAACGTGAAAAAGACTCGTTCTCAGGATGAACCCAGCAGAGACGATGCGGCAGTCAGACCTCAGCCTGCAGAGAGGCAGCCTTCACCAACAACTGATGTTCCAGTGAGTTCTCTCTATAACATATACAACTCAATCAGATTTATCTTGATGTCAGACTGAAGACACGTCATACCTCTTGTTGAATGCAATTAAAACCCCAAACTGCCTTGTTGATTGTTTTTAATGCTGCAGCATTACATATGCACTAAAAGGATGGTGGATATCCACATGCTTCACAAATTGGTAAATAAGTTTTTATTAATTAGATCATATTGTGTTTGGATATCATGCCAGTGTTTTTACATTTTTAGCAGTTGAGTTTGTCTTGTTCTTCTGCATGTCCTCATCATTATTTGTGTTGCTGCCATACCATATGTTTTTTTCCTCTTAAATTACACTTTCAGTTGGAAAGCCATGACATGCTTGTTTCTCAGTTACCAAATTGCTCTGCTCTGTAACCAAATATTTACTTTTTGTATTCTCCTCTCATGAGTACAGTTGATGATTAATAATTAAAAACAAAAAACAAAACAAAACAACCAATACCTTGATTAGCCTTACTTATAACATCTAAGAGTTGTAAATCCACTGCATATAAGTAAATTTATCTTAAGAATCTTTATCACCATTTGAGGATTTGCTGTAACTGAATGTCAAATTATGCACCAAATACTTAATGGATGTTTTCTATGCATTTTTTTCAGTATATAATCATTATTGTGTCAAATATTTCTAATTTACCCCTCTCCTCACTCTCAGCAGGACCAGGAAGCCTCAGCCGAAGATGGGACCCTCCCTCATTCTCTGACCCATATTGAAACTTTTGGAGTTCCTGTTCAGGAGACAAATCCAGCACCAGCACCCGCACCCGCACCCGCACCAGCGCCCGAATAGACTCACGCATTGGTGGTCATCATTGGTGTGGTGACATTGCTTAGATGGAGCACAGTGTATTACCAACACTAATGTTGCTGTGTGCAGTCACGTGGGTCGGACCTGTTTGATGCATCTGTTCTGTATTTCCTGATGACTTTGATTTTGGAGTCAGTCAGAGCAAACACAGTTTTCAGTCAGCTGCACAGCAGTCAGACCAAAACCAGGATCAGGGAAACAGAAAAGTATTAGGTTATTGTCTACGGTGATTTATCCAAGGCAGGAATCAAGGTCTTATAAAACTAAATTTTCAATGTAATTATAAATGACAAGACTTGGTAGCACAATGAAGAAAATGTATCAACCTTACATGTTTAGATATCAGTGTATATATGTACATTTGGGTTTTGTAATTTAAAAGGGTTATTTTTTCTTCTTTGCTGTTTTTGTAGAATAATAAGCTATTTTTGTGGCGAATGATTTTCTGTAGGTGTCAGCTTTGCTTTAATTTTCTAAAAGAAAGAGCAAACAGCTTGTGCCAGCATGGCAGAGTTGCTGTCAATGTTATATTCACATCTGGAATAATTTTGATGCTAATTTTCCATTATATTCTATTCTTCTTGCAATCTATCATTGGATTTATTTTACACCGGTTACGCATGAGACCTTGTTTCTCTGAGCAGAGCTTATATCATGAATATCCAGTGTTTGGTTATCATGTATTGTTGTTATTATGATGCATTTTACATTATATGACGAATGGGAAACTCAGTGTGAGTACAAGGAAGATTCAGCATTGACAGAACATCTGGAAAGCGTTTCTCTTTTCTTCTGTGAGTCATATTATTACGAGGTCTGACAGACTGAATGTCATTGTTGCTAATTCTCTGGTGACCAATATGAAAACAAGGAATTGAACTCAGGTAATAGCCATTTCACAGCAACTTTAACGGTTGACCTATCAGTCTTGGTGTCTGCTCTGACCTGTCATGCAGTAGGTGATAAAGAGATTCTGTAGTTGCCAAAAATATGTATTTATCACTTCACAGAGCCATCTTTGACTGTTTGTTGCTGCAAACATGAGACTCATTAATCGACTGGGACAGTTGGACTGTTAGATTACGTTACAGGCAACAGGGATCAATAGAAAATTGAACCATGACCTTTCTTGTTTTAACCTGAGACACCTGTGAGAATCGTGGCTTATCTTTACCATATTTGTTTAAGATAAAACACTTGACCTTGGCTGCATGAAAAATAAAATCTTTAGATTCTTTTTGCAATACAAAATACATTTGAAAAGCTGTGTGTGGAGTACTGGAATTTTTTGTGGTAACAAAATTATGTAAATTTAGATCATGACAACATTTGTTGTAAAATGTGTTTTGACACATAAAAACATACGCACCATTAACTTCAGGTTTAATATGTGGATTTGAGATTAGCTGCTACTTTCATGTGATTTTGAGTGCAACACTTCATGGTTGGTTATCTGGAAGTGTCACATTCTGTCATGGCAGAAAATTCACTTGAATGCAGCATGTGGTCCAGACATGGGCTGCAGAAGTTGAGGTGAATTTCTTCCAGAGGTTGGGAACCATAAACTTTAATCTTAAAGCCCCAAACACATCTGAGAGCAGTCATGGTCAGTATGTCAGTGATATATTGCTCATTTTCAGATGTTACCTTTGCCTGGGGCTTATAAAGTATTTCTCAGGAACAGTGTGGACAGGGCTGTAGGTTGGTTATGTCATGGTCATGATGGGTGGATATGCCTGAGGTCATGTCCTTGGTATTCAACTGTGGGAATTGGGAGTGGGAGTTTCCATAAAACACCACAATTAAAAACAAGCACTTGCGGGATATGTTGCAATCACATCCCAGCATTTTTTTAAAGGTTGTTGTGTTTAAATGTGACTATTTGTAGGCCAAGAAAAATAAAATAAAATCTCAAGAATTTGAATCTTGGCAGTGTGAAGATGGCTTTGAAATAGGAGAAGGAATATTTATTTAATATGAGTAATTTGTATAATAATCATCTGGTGTTAAAGAAGCAGTCATTCTCTGAAATAAAGTATGTCATTTTAATACATATGCATATACATATATTTTCTGATAATCTATTAAAGCCCTACAATGACCCCTGGAGGCCCCCCGGGCCGTAGATTGAACACCTGTGCGCCTCCTGATACTCATTTCCTGATTGGCTGAGAGGAGGCTGCGTGGTCTCACGGAAAGTCCAGCTGAGGCGAGTGTCTCCGTGGGGGAAGTGTCTCAGTCTCTCTCTCTCTCTCTCTCTCTCTCTGCCCCTGTCAACCCGTGAACCACCACAACCAAGTAACAGCCGCATCCACGTGCGTAATCAATCATGGAATTATTGGGTAGATATCTGGACAGGAGTAACTCTATCAGGTGAGTTTTTTTTTCTTTTTTTAAATAATTGGTGTTTGGGGCAAAAAATTTCGACGTGTGTCAACTTCTCTGAAAAATGTAGTTTGTAGAATGTAAAACATGTATATCCGCGGTTGAAACACGGAATATTTAGAGGTTAAAATTAACTTTAAAGTCATTTAAATATTGTTGTGTCACATTTGAACAACAACAGAAGTTATTCATTACTTCACGAGTTCACGATTGGACCAGTAGATATTTATTCAGCTGTAAAATCTGTATTTCAACAGACACATTAGAAGTAAAATGGAGTGTTAGAGGTTTGCAGTGTGTGTGTGTGTTTGAGAGAAAGAGAGAGTGTGTGGGCAACATACAGTTGGGAAAATATTGAAAGTGGACTCTGACTGAGCAAACCTTGGACTTAAACCCAGGCAGCTCCATGAATGCAGGCAGTGTCCTCAGTACATGGAGTTCTTCCTGTGAGAGATGACCGGTCTGGTCCACAGCTCTGAACAACACACACACACACACACAGACACACAAGCACACACACACACACACACAACTGTTGCTCAAGTAGCATCAGATAACTGTTTTCTCACTCTTTCACTTCTGCTTCTTCACCCCAAGTGCTAAGTTGTGACCTCTTGAGAGAAAAATCAGCAAAAGTTTGCTGTTGTCGGGCTTCCACAGACACAGGTTTTGGATTTCCATCAGCTCTTGTCTGATGCTGCACTTTTATTTCAGCTCTGTCATGACTCAAGATCTTATCAAGGAGGAGAACCTCAGAGATGACCTGAAGTACTACTTCATGAGCCCGTGTGAAAAGTACAGGGCCCGTGGGCAGAAACCCTGGAAACTGGGTGTGCAGATCCTGAAGATCATCATGATCACCACACAAGTATGTGCACAGGGTTGAATGTAGATTAGCAGAGACGTGGAGAGCAGAACCACCCAGAGAAAAACTCTTCCTGGAACTGCATGTTGCACTAGAAAATCATCTTGTTGTTTCACCAGTGAATAAAAGTGACACAAACCAACAGCAGTCACTCTCTACGTTGTGTATATTTTACCTGAGAAGTAAAGTTACTAATTAGGTGGACCATTGTTGCGTGTGTGAGCTAAAATAAGCCAAATCAGTGTTGCAAGTTGAGTAACTGGAAATTACTCAATGTAGAATGCAGAAAACGCAATGTCAGATCAACATAATACATATCTATGATTTTAACTCTTGTGGACATAATCAAAAAGGACCAACAACAGTCAGCTGAAAACCAAACTCTTTGTAAAATGATTTACAAAGAATAAAGCTTGTATGTAACAAACACTAACATCGGAAATGGCACTAAATGTACTTTATAAATTACCACCAGCCTTGATTATTACTTTAAGAATTGACATGAACGATGAACGTCCCTTTTTGTTTTCTTTGTAGCTCGTCCTGTTCGGCCTCAACAACCAGCTGGTGGTGTCCTATAAGGAGGAGAACACCATGGCCCTCAAAAACCTTTTCCTGAAGGGCTACAGCGGGGTGGACGAGGACGACTACTGTGTTGCTGTCTACACCCAACATGAAGTATATGACAGCCTGTTCAATGTGCTGGATCAGGCAAGTTCACCTTCCTCATCTTAAACGCTTGAACTTCATGCTTTTGTTTGTTCTAACAGCTGTCACATAAATGAGAAGTAGAAGTTGTAATGTTCCGTGGGAAGGGTGATAGAGATTGAGAAATATCCTCTGCAATTGACACTTAGATTTTTTTGATCGACGGACTCCTGCTGAAGTGATGCACCTCAGTTCTCTGGTTCTCATTATGTGGATGTTCACATGGACAGATTTACAAGTTGGGAACAAGTTAGATAAGTTTGTTATCATTTTATACTTTGCTACTGTTGAAATGAAATTAACATATTCAGATGTCAAATGGAAAAGGAACTTGTTTTTAGATTATTAATTATGGCAAATTAACCCTCTATACATTTCATAACTGTCGTAGGGCTGTGTTCAACAGCTATTGAGATTACAAGTACAACGTCAAGTACGTGCATAGTAAAGTTGTGGCTATGACTACATTTTTGCAGTATTGTGGTATCTTGTACATAAACATCTTAATAAGGTCTCACAAACATCACAAACAAACAAAATGATCAAAATCACCGTCAGACAAAAGTATGTTTATCGTATGAACATTAACATCCTACTGTGTGTGTGTGTTTTTTAACTTTTCCACAGTGATCTGGAAATCACAGTCTAGTCTTTATTGTTAAACAACTTGGCTTTGTGTCTGTGTGTGATACGGTCGTCTGCAGTCTCCTGTGATGTTGCATAAATCACTCTGGGACAGTGTGTTTTACTTGAGGCCTGTGATATTTACAGTACAGCCAGTTGGGCCAACTCTCTACGGGTCCCATCAGTTACGCCGAGGATGAAGACGGCCAGCTGCTTCCTCTCATCATGTGTAAGGAGTACTACAAGAGAGGCAGCGTGGAGCCCTCAGACGAGGCCTACGACATAGACGCCCAGCTGGAGACAGGTGAGAGCCAACATTGACTTGCAGTTACATGCAGGATGCCAAAAGCAGGTTAAAAATTGACCAATATGCCAGTAACATTCAAGGGCTTTATGTATAAATTGTGCCATTTTATTGTGTAACTAGTCAATGTCAACCACAAAGCCCCTTTTTTGTTTTTCCTTTATATTTACCAGAACTGTAAGATCAAAGGTTTTAGGAGCTAAAGACACTGAAGTACTGAATGGCATTATTCTTGTTGCTTCATCACTCTGCTCATCTCTCTTCCAGTTTGTATGTCACATGATCCAAAGACCGCAAACCTGTGGAGAACCCAAAATTCATCCTTCTTTGATCTGGACTTCTACAGGTATACAGCGTCACATACAATAACTTCTTCTTTAACACGGTATGTTAAAATAACCTTTTTAAAACCAAACCTTCTTTTTTTCAGACTAGTTGACATCAGAATAACTTTCCAGCTGAAGGGAATCAACCTGCAGACCGTGCGGTCACGAGAGTTACCAGACTGCTACTCGTTCTATGTTACGGTACAGTTCAGCTATACAGCTACTATCTGTTTATTATAAACTGAAACAAGCAGGTGCAATATCTGATACTTTCCATCATGGATTTTTAAAAAATCAAATACATTGTTTCACTAATCTTCGTTCCTTTGGTTTTGTCCTTAGATCACATTTGACAACCAGTGTCACAGTGGAAAGGTGAAAATCTTCCTGGACACAGATGCTCAGAGCAGCACCTGCAGAGACTGGAAGATCTCTGGGACGGGTAAGATAGACTTGTGTATGTATGTATATATGCTGTATGTTTACTAAATTTGAAAAAGGTGAAAATGAACAACAATACTAAATGTATTTTAAGACCAGTTCCTGTTGACTGTTAGTGAGGCGTTTTCTTTCAGACTTGTCTTATCTGTAATGAATGCTGAGAGATTAAGTGTCTCATGCACACACACACACTTTATCTGTTTCAGCTCAGAAGAACACACACTATCTCCTGATGTTTGACGGCTTCGTCATTCTGGTTTGCCTCACGTCAGCCGTGCTGTGCACCCGCTCCATCGTGCTGGCTGTGAGGTTACTCCAGGTCTGTTCAACAGTATATACAACGTTTTTGGTTCTTTCTCTTCTTTTGTGGCTGTTCAATAACTTTTGTCCCTCTCCTCTTCCATTAGCACATTTATAATTCAAATTCACATTATTTCAGCATCTAATGTACTGTCCATTTAGCCCTCAGCTGATATTGTGTTGTATATCTTTTCCTTTTCTTAAAGATGCTGAACTTGAGTTTTATCTTTTCAGAGATTTTCCCGATACCTCCATGAGAATTACAATCGTAAAGTGTGTGAGGATGATCAGGGCGAGTTTTTAAATGGATGGTATCTGCTGGTCATTGTCAGCGACATCTTGGCCATAGTTGGGTCCATACTGAAGATGGAAATACAGGCCAAGGTAAATTCAATCATTTACTCCCTGCTGAAGGAGATAAGGGTACAGCTGTCTGCTGTGCAAAGGTAATTTGCCTACTATTACTGCATGGCAAATGTGGAAAATAATGTAATCAAAAGAAGAGGTTAAAATCCTTGTGTGAACTTCATAAATGCTTTTTTTAAAAGTTTATTTAAGTTAAATAGATCAATAAATTAAAATATAGATCAATAAGTAACATAAATCAGAGACAACTAGTTAAAAGATGTGACGGTATCATTAGATGAGGCAAAAAAGAAAGTCAAAGGTCAAAGGTTTCAACAGTCAGCACCAGCTGTAGATTTACAGCCTTTTATTTATGAAGCAATTACGAAATAATGTAATAAATAATAATAATAAAATAATAAATTTTTAATTAAGTCCTCAGTGTCAGGTGACCTTGGAAGTGAAATGACTTAATGTGGACACAGTGTAGACCAGTTTATTTTAACCTTCTGCCCTTCTCAGAGCCATCATGTTGAGTGTTTACCCCAAGCTCGACAGAGATGGAAATACATTCCTCCCTCATACACTCCTGCCACTGAGTGAGGCTTATGTTTATGAGGAAAACTTTAATCTTGCAGGTGTGGATCACCAAAAACACATTTTGGATAAAATATTTGTCAAAGTACTTAATTGGGGAAGTCTAAACACACCTAGCCAGGAATCAAAAGAAAAGCAATTAGAGGGTTCCCTGCTTGGAATAAATAGATTTTTATTTGCAGTATCTGGGCCAATATAAGAATCCAAGGAACAAGGTATTTTCTTCTAAAATCTGAGTAAGAGTTTTCATTATGAAGAGTATAAGAGTAAGGGTACATTTTCTAGAGGCAACTTTCAGCTCACTGAGCAGATTCATGAGAGTGTTGTGCACATCTCGAACACGTAACAAGGAAGACATTTGAAAAATGGTTAATGATTGATGGGATGTTCCTGTGTTGAAGGTTCATGTTGTACTTTAATCCCTAATAAAATAATCCACCACTCAGTTTACCCCAAAGAGGGAGCCACTTAAAATTAAATCATACTAAGTGAACTTAAAGAAATGCAATCTTTTCCTGACTGTGAATTTAAATTCTGCAGGGTTTTTACTAAGATAGACAGTCAATGATAAACATATTTTCTCTCTCTCCTGTAGAGTCTGACCAGTTATGATGTGTGCAGTATCTTCCTGGGAACATCTACCTTAATGGTGTGGGTGGGTGTGATCAGGTACCTTGGATACTTCCAGAAATACAATGTGAGTCTGAAACACTTCTTGTAAAAAAAATTGTACAGGGCCTTTTCTTGCACTCACATTACAGATGTTTAGCAAAATATGTTTTAAGTGTGTTGTTTCTATATCTATTGAAATTAGATTTGGAATCTAGAATGCACAGAATCTAACTACAAGTACCTTTGACGTCATCTCTACCCTGGATAAAATGTCTTCAGCTTTTTTTTTTACATGGTTTTAGTCATGAAGGAACAATCACTCTTTCCCCTTTATACTTCCTGTGTTTCTGCTGTAGGTGCTGATTTTAACCATGAAAGCTGCCTTCCCCAAGGTCCTGCGTTTTTGTTGCTGTGCTGGCATGATCTACCTGGGCTACACCTTCTGTGGGTGGATTGTACTGGGCCCCTACCATGAGAAGGTAATGGGCAAACTGAATTGAGGGGAGAGCTGAGGCCGCACATAGCTAAATGTTAAATTGAAGGAGCAAATTTATGAATTTATGAGTTTACAAGGCGGTTGTCAGTCAGTGCCCATATATTGAGTAATATCGTTAAGGCCAGTGGTCATTAGGGAACTATCCAGTCTCTGTGTAGTGACTCGTATGTTCCTGTAGAACAGCTGAAATCACAAAAATAAGGCAGCATTAGGGAACATAAATGCAAATATGTGTGTGTGTAAATGTGTAAATTGGCTGAAACAGCACTCTGTGGTCGAACAGTGAGTCAGTTAACAAGAAGAAAAGAGTCAGTTCACTTGAGTCTGTTTTTACAGACTACAAGGATCCACAGTAGGAAATACTTGATTTGTTAATTATGAAAATGTAAATGAATGTTCATCATAGTGATCAATACTTTGTCCTGGTGAGTTGATAATCCTGTAAGCTTTCTGTAAATTGTTTTAGTCAGAGTTCAGTTGTAAAGCAAAACTCCTCCTATGGTTATGTAGCTTTTGAACTGCACTTTCAGCATTATAACCTACAAAATGTGGCAACTGCAAAAATGCCCTTTGTCTTGAGGAACGTTAGGTCATTGGCCTCTTGCTGGTTTTAACCACTAGGTGTCAGTACATGTTTGCCCAGTAATTCTCAGCAACTCCCAGTGCTCCACAGTGGGTCGGCACATATTGCAATTGGGACATAGACAGGTGCTACATTCATGCATATACACACATCCACAGAAAAGCACCAAATGTTTGTTTTTTTTGGATTATAAGATAATTTAAACAGGATAATAGGAGGAGGAAAGAGGGTAGAGATATGAGAGATCCCTGGACTGGAAGAGGGGATGCTGTAATTTCAGGGCCAGTATCTTAAACCTGTAGACCACAAACGTTAAAACGTCTTTTGTATGCCCTGAAAACAAAGTCATTATATTTTAATTACAATTGTAGGACATCTGGACAGGCAAGGGCCGCAGCTTAAGCCCAGGACAGATGGTCTTAACTCCTGGAACAGCAAGTGCCATCAGAGAAAGTATGTGTGTGTTTAGCTGTCCTCGCCCGTTAAGATAAATTATTTACGGAAGTCTAAGCAGCAGTAGGCGTCTAAACAAGGCAGAGCTCGTACTGCTGGAGAAACAGATGTGAGATAGACTGAGATCAGCCACCCTGGGCTGAGTCGAGTCTCACTGACCAGATGGGACTTTGTTGACAATCTTAAGCCGATTTGGAGAAACTACTGGAAATAAGTTTTGGATGGCTGCCAGGGGTCTTTGGCAGATCAAAGTTAATATCATGTGTAACAATCCAAGCTAATATGATGCCTAACAATACGGTTTACATTATCACCTGTCATCAACAGAAGTGAGAGTGACTTGACATGCAGCGGTGCGATGCTCACTGCTGAAGTGAAGCAGGTTTCAGTTCCTGGTGTTGGAGATGGTATTTACATTGTGGTCACAGGGAGAGTCCCCTGTACAGTGCTGTCAGCCCTTCCAGGATCCTCTGTGTATTTACTGAGAGAATAAACAGAGGATGTTGTAGGACTTGCCATCCCACACGTCTTCAAGTGCTGTGCCCTGGATCCATACCCTCGCAGTAGGATTGTTGTTTTTAGATACTATCTCATTCTGGGGAATTTGGCTTCTTTCATAATATTTGCAACCGGTTATCAAGCTCTCCTTTTTAAGTCATCTGTCTCTTTGTTTGTCTTTCTGTCTTTATCTGTCTACCTCCATCAACCTTCCTGCTTCGATCCTCTACACCTCCTGTTCTTCAGTAAGATGCGCATTAGAGCATAGACGCAGTAGTTTGCATGTCCCATAGCACAAGTGATATAATAAATAGTCTAGTCTAGTAACTACTTTGATAGTTGATGGTCATTTTTCAAGATTTCCATTTGTTAGGATTTAGTTTTTATACATGTTACGTTACCTGCTTTGTTTTATTGTTTTTTTTTCTGAACTGTTTTAATTCAGTTCAAGTGTCTTTGAAGTACACTGAAGGAGCTCTAGAATTAAAAATGTATTATTATTACAGTGTTGGCAAAACAAACTTTTTGACATTACCTTGCAATTAAAATGTAAATATCTTTATTTCATAATAGGGATTTTTTTTTGTTTGCTTTTTCAACATATTCCATCACCTCAATACCCCTGAGTGTGGGTCCAGACCTTTGTGAAGGGAGCCACCAATCTGTCAATAATTGAGTCTCGACTTAATAGCATTTGTCAATGTCCTTTTTTCCATATGTTCTAGTTTGAGGGCCTGAGTCGTGTGGCCGAGTGTCTGTTCTCTCTGCTGAACGGTGACGACATGTTCACCACCTTTGCCCAGCTGAAGGACAAAAACACGCTGGTGTGGCTCTTCAGTCGGGCATACCTCTACTCCTTCATCTCCCTGTTCATTTACATGGTGCTGTCGCTCTTCATTGCCCTCATCACAGACGCCTATGAGACCATCAAGGTACTTGTTCGTTAGCTGAGTCTGAGCGAGACGGGGGCTGTGACACTGTGTGAATTAAATCTTTTTTTTTTTACCATCAACACAGAGCATTTTAATCTTTCCAAATTCTGTTGTGAAAAAGACACTGAAATGTTCACAGTTTGTTAATTCATGCATTTATCTATATGTTTTCACCAACAGAACTACCAGAGGGATGGGTTCCCGTTGACAGACCTGCAGAAGTTCCTCAAAGAGCAGAAAGATTTTCCCATTGTAGAGGAGAGCAGTCAGACAGAAGCTGATGTCAGACAGTCTGTGTTCTGCTGCTGCCGACGGTATGACAATGTTCACAGTAAAGTCGATACAGTGATAATATTTAACCTCAGCTCTCATACCCTGTTACACACACACACACACACATGCATACCTGGGAGCTGCACTATACAAACCTTGACTTTTCATCACCGAAACGGAAGTGTTATTGTTTATATGCCTGGCTCAAGGGTAATGTGTTTGCAGCAGGCTCTCTTTACCATTTTTCAGCCATCTCCTATAGGCTTCAGCCGCGTGGGTTGAAGCCAAAAAAAAAAAAGTTCTGCTCTTTTTTTTTCATTTTTGTGGGAGCTTTGTTGCTATATGATGATGGCTGTGGTATTTTTGCACTACACTTATCCAGAAATCAGTGATGTAAAACAAACAGCATGACCAGCATTAGATTGTCTTTGTTTGACTTGGCACTCTTTAATAATCCAGGTCACGTTTTCTGTTGTTTGCTCAAAACAAAAAGCTGCTGCTGTCAGTGGCAATGGGCCATCTAGTTCACTCTTAAACTTTGCTGAGAAATATGTACTACAAGTTGGAGTAAGATTTAAAAGCCATATAAACAGTATGGTTGGATTTATTATTGATCTGTCTTCATTACAGATGGACAAAACTAAACTTCCTTCATCTGGAAATATCACAGTATTCATTTACATGTTCTGTACAACAGACACAAATACGCCAACAGTTTGTAGCTTACGCTTTCCTGCTACACTCAGACATTTGCCTATACTTCTCTATACGTCCCTGTTTTCTGTTCATTCCTTCTCTATGAGCCAATCTCTATCATCAGCAGGCAGCAGACTGCTGCGGAGTTTCCTCCACGCTGTGGTTTGGCTCGCTCTTAACGTGGTCTGAGCGCAATGAAATTAGTGGTGGGAGCTATGCAGACACACCCAGTGATGGGCTGATTACAGAGAAACGGAGGGTGTACACTGGGGCAATGCTCACCCCCCAACCCTGAGCCATGGTGGTTAGCTGGGTAGAGTTATTTGATTTGAGGGCGATGGGTGAAAGTTTAACTCCAGCTGTCTTTTATGTGGTGTGC